>MU704135.1:36242-46420 GCA_026770625.1 Nicotiana glauca
CGAACGCGAGGCGTTGACCCCGTTCGCGAAGAAGGAATTTAAATTGCTGGGCAGAATATTTAAAAGGCCATTTTTGAGATTTTTGGCCATAGTTCACCATTTTGAGTCGGTTTTGGAGCTTCTTGGGGGAGATTGAAGAGGGAATTCAAGAGAAATTCTTTGAGGTAAGATTTATGGACTTAATACTCGATCCTATTGTGATTTCTACCTAATTAAACATGAAATTTGTGGAATCTAAAGCCTAAAACTGGAGAGTTGGGTCTTGGAATTTGAGACTTTAATTTTAGGATTTGAGGGGTCATTTGTGGTTGGAATTTGATATATTTGATATGTATGAACTCGTGAGAGTGTAAGGATTCTAGTTTTGTGATTTTTATCGGAATCCAAGACGTGGTCCCGGGGATTGGGTTTTGCCAATTTTGTGATTTTTGATGTAAATTGGTTATTTTCGAGTGGGCTTTGTTCCCTTAGCATATTTTGATGGTATAAATTTGTTTTTGGTTAGATTTGGAGTATCCGAAGGCCGAGTCGAGAGGAAAATGCATCGCGGGCTAGAGTTTGGACCGGATAAAATGGGGCGTGGGTCAGCATCAAGGCCGGACAGACTTTCGTGCTCCGATACGTTACCCCAACCTCGGCTCGAGCTGTCCACTCGGGTAAGCCCAGTCTAGAACACAACCCCAGGTTTAAACCTAGAAGAACATAACCTCATGTCGGATCCCTAGTAGGAACGTTTGTTTGCATCACGTGCATTTGACTAAGGGGGCTCAACACAGGGGTTGGGTCCGTCTAGGACAGGTGCACCCAAAAATAAAAGACTATCCTGATGCATCCTATGTGCTACATGTTGCATTTCTTTACGGGTAAAAAGGTCATTTGGCGGACCAATGATGGCTGAGGGTAAATGAGAAAGAAAAGAGCGTTAAGTGCGAAAATAAAGTAAGTAGGTCCCAATTATATTTTTCTTTCACATTTGTTCAAGAAAAAGACCCAAAAAAAAATTGAAATTGAAAAATCCAAAAGATTTTGCACTTTCCTATTATTTTTCAAAAAAAAGACAAAAATATATTTTCTCTAAAATAGTTTTTTTTTTAAATTCTAGACTATATCCAATCTGTCCGAACTACACATACCTGATTCTCGTCTTTCGGGGTGGGATACATAGGCAGCCCACATAGGGTCCGATCTTCCTAGTGAATCTTAGGTTCTTGGCTTTGCGGGGTCTTAGCCAAATTTTGTACTTCTAGCCACTTTTTTGGCCACATAAGTTATTTTGCAAAAATTAGCTTCAATCATGTCTTGCATGCGTCCAATAGGGAGTGTTATTGTCTCACATAGTGTTCTAGGTCTTTAATTTTATTTGGTCTTAATTTTCTCATACAGTTGTGGGTCTACTTATCGGATTTTGAGCATGACAGACACCCCGGGACCATCCAGTCAGGATCTCTTATTCAGGAGTTGCTTAAGAAAATTTTTATTTTTATTTTTATGTTTTGAGTCTGTTTTTCTTTTTATGTCGTCTTTTACCTTCTAGTTTTGTACAGTAATGTCAAGTTTTTTTTATTGTACTTTCTTTTTTGTATTTGGAAAAAATGTATTAAAAATCAAAAATCCAAAAAAAAAGATTTTGTTTTTTTTAATATTTGTTAAAAGTTTTCTTTAGAACACTAATTCTACAAAATTAATTAATTTTTTTTGAGGTGGCTTTCCCTTAGAAAATTAATATCTAGTACTCAAAATAAAAAAAAAAGTTGCTTCTATATTTTCTTTAGTATATTAAGACTAAAAATTCAAAAAAAAAAAATTTCTTTTAGTACCTCTTTAAAAGTTTTCTTTAAGATATTAATTCCAAAAATTCAAAAAGATTTTCTTTTGAAGTTCTTCTTTGGGAGATTAATGAAAAATAGAAAAAATATTCTTTTTATTTTCACTAGAACTTTAGGACATTATATATAGAAGAGAAAAAAAAACATACTTTATTTTTTGTTTATCTTTAGAGTTTTTCCCTTAGGTAGTCAAAAGCTGAAATCCAAAAATATTTTTTTATATTTTTCATTTCTCGTTGCGAAGTTTTTCTCCATGATATCAAATGAAAATTCAAAATACTTTTCTTTGGTTTGTTTTTTAGATTTTCTTCCTAAAAAATAAAAATAAAAAGTATTTTTTTCTCTTCTAGGTTGTTTTCCTTAATAATTTCTCATAGAGTATCTATTCCAAAAGAAAAGATATGTGCTCATTAAGCTTGAGTTTAGAATATATTATAGAACATTGAGTTTAAAAAATTTAAAAAAAAGGGGATTTGCTTCTTTTATTTCTCTTTTCTCGTCAGAATAGTCATTAAGGTAAAAAAAGAACATTAGTTTGTTTACTTTATTCCCAATATTCCAAAACTATGCTTGATGTGATTCATGAGGAACATGATACGTAGGCAACCTACATAGGGTTCGATCGAATTATCATTAAATAAAAAGCAAAAAAAATAAGAGAAAAAAGAGAATGAAGTTATGGGATGTGAGAAATGAGAGGAAGGAAAAGAGTGATAACTAGAAAAAAAGGAAGGAAAATGAACAAGCCAGAAAGTGATAGAAAAGAAAGAAAAGAGAAGATTGAAATGAAGAAAATTGGGATGATGCCAAGTGACCTTGTGACCCTAGAAGTCATTCTAGAACTGTTAATTGTTGCTAGGTACATTGCACGCAATGCGATATTTTTCGCTGTTAAATGCCTTAATGCTAACAGGATGACCCCATTCTTGTTCCTTTTGTTATCTTCATTCAGCAGAAGGGTGGTTAGTTTGTGGTTTTTAAGTAACTCGTCCATACAACACGAGGTCAAAGATCAAGGTAGCCATGGCTAGCAAAGAGTTGGATAGAAGGGTTATTGATCCGCCTAAGGAATTTGTTGAATCAGAATCTGAGTTGAAAGAAGAGCTCTTGAGGTTGAAAAGATAGATGACCGAAATATACCAAGCCTGGATTGGTGGGCACCATCCACCATCAGTTCCCACTAACTACACTGAAAGCCTTGTCACCATTCCGCCACTGTCACAAATCTATATTCCTACTGCTGCTGATATCTCCCCACAACTTTTTCACACTCCACCCGCCAGATCCACCTCATATCCCATTCCTTTGACCACTCATGTTGTTATAGCTCATCCACCTGCTACCTTTCCTAGATTCACGCGAGACTGTGTTCAAAATCCTTGATGCCCAACATTGTGTCCAGAACCAACTTTCAAGGGCTCGGTACCATACTCTCACGCTCCTCATTTTGAGCCTCCCAGTGAGATTGCAAAGCCTGCTAAGACAGTGGAGTAAGATGAGATATCCAGAAAGCTGAAAAGGTTTAAGATTCCAAAGTTTAATTTGTATGATGGGCGTGGAGATCCAGAAGCCCATCTGAGGGGTTATTGCAATGAAATGAGAATTGTTGGCGGGAAAGATGAGTTGTTGATGGCATATGTCAGTGAGAGCCTGACTGGGGCAGCTTTGGAATGGCATACTCGTCAAGATGTCGGTAAGTGACATACATGGGATGACATGGCTCAAGATTTTGTGCTACACTTTCAGTACAATATAGACATTGTCCCAGACCGTTCCTCCCTATCTCGGATGGAAAAGAAACCCAAGGAAAGTTTTAGGGAATTTTGGTTCAAACGAAACGAACAAGTTGCTCAGGACTGTCCCCCCATTGATAGAAAAGATGTTGCTCAACCCCGCCAATGACAAGATCCAGTGGGCATTCCTGCTAAACACTTTTAGCCTCAATACCGACCCCATGAACATCCCCAAACTTCACATAATCCACCTCAGTATTATCCTCCGAACAAAGTCTGACCATATGTCCAACCATTGGGTCATTCCTCATGGTGAGCGCCAGCACCACATAATGCACTTTTGCCTCCGCAGCATTTCCGAGCATCCAAAAACTCTAGAAAACTTGGGCATTGAGGGAAACAAAGGCAAAAAGATAATTTCACGCCCATTGGAGAATCCTACACAAACTTGTTTGAAAAGTTAAAACATTCTGGCCTGATTGAGCCGCTCCTCGACTATATGCCGAACCTATATGCAAAAGGATTTGATCCAATTGTACGGTGCATGTACCACTCTAATGTTCAAGAGCATAGTATTGAAGATTGTCGTGCTTTGAAAAGGAAAATAGAAAGAATGATTCAAGAAGGAATAATTGTGGTCCAAGGCAGTACTACCACAAGTGTCACACATAATCCTCTACAGGTACATGACAACGCACAAATTGTTGGGATGGTTTGCAATGACGAAGGGTTGGTCAAAGGAGTCAATGAGCCACTTGGGGAAGTTAATGATATTGAAATTGGTAATGGTCTTGGTAATATTGATACGGAACTCAGTAGCTAAGATGCCGAGATTGGTAATTGGAAAGACGCTTCTTTCTTGGCTAGCCGGGGAGGAGTCTTGGTGGTTCATTTTGTTATCATTTCTGTTGTCCGGGTTATTTCAAGGTTGTAATCTGGATATTGTCTTGTGACTCAAACCCTTCTATCCTTTTATTTTGCCTAGTTCCTTGAGTCGTAGTAACTCATTTAGCGTTATTTAGGTTTGTTCCAGGGTTGTGCCCCAGTTTATTTTGCTTGTTTTGTTGTTCAAACCCTTTCACCGCCTGTCTAATGTAATTTTCTATTTATTATTATTTCTAGTCATTTTTGTTTAGTTATCTTATCTTTTTATAATTCTTTTCATGCTGGTTTTAGCGACATGACATGCACGCATAATTCTAAGTCTGGTCTTAAAAGTTAGTCTAATCATGAAGCAATGAAATAATTTTGAAGATGATAGGGACATTTGAGAGAAGTAAGTAAAGGGATTTTGAGACAACTTAAAGCCCGAATTGTGTGAAACTGGGGCAGATAATTTAGAAAGTTAATAGGGTGACAAGAATTCGTTAAGGGAGAGTGCATCCTAGATGATTTGAAGCAAGCAACTTTGAGTTCAAGTGCATATTAAGTTACAAGATAAAGTCAAGGAAGTTTTCTCCGAATTGACGGAGGATATCCATTGTGAAGAGGGAATCACCCAACGAGGGTTCTGTACTTGACAAGGCGCTAAAAAAAAGTGGAAGGCATGCCAGTGACACCAATGCCAAAGCCGCAAAAGAAATATTGTGCATGATCTTCAATTTTCATTTCAAGTTGCATGTGTTGTGCTCGGCATTTTAGGGATTGGGAGGCCTTCTTTCAGCTACCCAAACACTTATATCATTTGATACCCTTTTGAGCATGTACTAATGTCTTTGACCTACCTTCTTTTGGAATCAAGTTAGAGTCATGCGGAAAAAAAAGAAAAAATAATTTATGTTCCCATAGTTTTATTTTAAAAGGAAAATTCAAAAAAAAAAAGAGATAAATAAAGATAAAAATGGGGGAAAGGAAAAAATAAAAGAAATAGCAACAACAAAATATATCTTTGTGAACTATGTTTGACCTGATTCTTGTCACTACAAGATACGTAGATAGCCTTACGGTTTGGTCATACCAAATAAAATATTTCGTAATCCCACGAAGTCGAGAGTGGGGCAGTCTTTTTTAGTAATCATCAAAAGAAAAGAAAAAGAAAAGAAAAAAGAATCAAATTCCCTTGTTTAAGAAATTGGGGAAAAGTTTTTAGAATGGATTCCAAAAGTTGTAAATAAATTAACCCCGTTGTCTTAGTTATTTTGAGCATTTATGATATCCTTTCTTTCTAACACTATCCAAAAGCCACATTACAGTCCAAAAAAGACCTCCTATATAATCTTTGAGAGTGCCGAGTTAGCCATGCCAGGAGCATATGATATTTTTACCATGGTTGACGCCTTGCCATCTGCAAAATCAAAGGAAATAAGAAGAAAAGAATAAAATGAGAGAGTCTTATTGGTAAAAACCTTCACAGGCACCATAAGGCGACGGTGAGTTGAGATAAAGAACAAAATGAGAGAGGCTTGATGGTGAAAACCCTTCGGGCATTACAAGTCGAATAAGGGTCGTGAATCTAATTGGATAATCAGAGCATTGAATCCCAGTTTCATGGTTTAGGGGTATAACAAGAGTTGAACATCAGACTTGCTTGACAGATTAGGCCACAGGTGCATGTCATGATCGTTAGAGTTGGTATCCACATCTGATAAGTTTCTACTTTGTAGTTTTCTTGTTAGGAATCATCTATTTCCATTGTCCTTTACTCTGTTCCTTTTGTCTTGTTTACTCCCTCTTCTTGAGTCTGTTTGGTCAGAACAATTGAAAAATGACTTCAAAATTTGCCACCAACTTTCCAATTGCATAAAACGGGATATGGCTAGCACATCAAGGTGGCATAAGTCAGGAAAGAACAACATGCGCACTGAGTTGGTAACAATCAGTGTGCTTTGGGATTCATGTGATAAGGTATTTGGATTTGAACGGATCAAAGGCATTTTTTGTGATAAGGTTGACCAAAAAAGTGGTTAACCAACAATAAGCAAGGTCTTCCAAGTGGAAATCAAAGCTATCATGGCAGGCGAAGGATCAATAGACCTCAAGGCCAAGGCCAGTGGCCTACGTTAGGAAAGAATAACAAGCGCACTGAGTTGGTAAAAATCAACATGTTTTGGGATTCATGTGAAACACAAAGGTTCAGTATATGTCAATGCATGAGCACAATGAAACAGATGAATGGTCTTGGGTTTGAACGGATCAGAGCTATTTTTCGTGATAAGGGTGATAGGGAAAGTGGTCAGTCAATAAACAGGCAATGTTTTCGAGTTGAAATCGAAGTTATCATGGGAAGTAAAGGAGCAATCACCCTCAAAGTCAAGGCCACAAACCAACCACCATGTTTAAACTCACAAGTTTTCTTTGTTTGAAACAGGGATGAAGACTATGTCCAAATCAAAGTTGTGAAGCTTGAATTTCTTCAAGTGTCGTGCCCAAATTTTGTCAGCAGAAAAGCGGTTGAGAAGGGGAAAGAAAATTTGTTCGATCTGCAGGAACCCGCCATGAGGAAAGCATGGTTCAGGGGGCAAGGAATTTTGTTCGTTCTGCAGAGATCCTCCAGGAAGAAAGCATAGCTCAGGTAAGTTTATTTTCGGCTTCTCATGACCCACCTGGATAATGGGATTTAACCTGAAATTTTTAGGACCCTCCTGGACAATGGGACCTAGTTAAAATTCAAAACATTCATGAGTAATAAGTTCTGGCATAAGCTATACTTTGAGGAAATATAAGTTGGTTTTGAAGTTTTCATTCTCATGATGAGATTCAATTGGAAATTTTCAGGACCCTCATGAATAATGGGATTTAGTTTTAAGACCTCCATTAGATAATAAGATTTAGCATAAGTTTCACCTTTAGGAAGTTGGATTTAGCTCTGAAGTTTTCACTCTTAAGATGAGATTCGATTTTAATTTTTAGAACCCTCCTAGATAATAAGGCCTAGCTTCTAAATTCTTTGAGATATTGGGTAACATGATTCAATTAACACTTACATACGTCCCCAGCTACCAAACTGGGGCAGAAAAGTTTCTTTTGTTTTTGTCTATTTTGTTGCAATCAGGCACCCACCTGGAGAAACAAGGGAAGACAGTTCAAAGAAAAACAGTTTCAAAGAGAGAACAATTTAGGTCCAGCAATCAAGCATCCACCTGAAAAAACAAGGGAAGACAGTTCCAAGGAAAAACAGTCTCAAGAGAAAGCAGTTTAGGTTCAGCAATCAGGCATCCACCTAGAGAACAAGGGAGAACAACTCAAGTTTCAAAGGAGAACGGTGCAAGTTCAGCAATTAGGCGCCCACCTAAAGAGCAAGGGAAATGGTGCAAGCTTCTAAGGAAAACAATCCCAAGTAGCAAGAGAAGATGGCTCGAGTGTTTGGAATCAGGGGCCCGCCTGGAAAAAAAAGGAAAACAATTCAAGTTTCAGAGGAAAGGAAACAATTCAAATGTCGGTAATCAGGCACCCACCTGGAGAACAAAGGGAAAGCAGCAATGTTCAAAGGAAGACAGTTCAAGTTCAACAATCAGAAGCCCACCTGGAGAATAAGAAAAACAAGTCAAGTTTCGAGGGAAAAGCAAGACAAATGTTGGAAATCAGGCACCCACCTGGATGGCAAAGGAATGCAGTTCAAGTTTTGGCAATCAGGCGCCCACTTGGAGAGCAAGGAAATACAGTTAAAGTTTTGGCAATCAATCGCCTACCTGGAGATCTAGGGAATACAGTTAAACTTTTGGCAATCAGGCGCCCACGTTGAGAGCAAGGGAATACAGTTAAACTTTTGGCAATCAGGCGCCCACCTGGAGAGCAAGGGAATATAGTTAAATTTTTGGCAATCAGGCGCCCACCTGGAGAGCAAGGGAATACAATTAAAGTTTTAGAAATCAGACGCCCACATGGAGAGCAAGGGAATACAATTAAACTTTTGGCAATCAGGTGCCTACCTGGAGAGCAAGGGAATACAGTTAAAGTTTTGGCAATTAGGTGCCTACCTGGAGAGCAAGGGAATACAGTTCAAGTTTTGGCAATCAAGCGCCCACCTAGAGATCAAGGGAATATGGTTAAAGTTTTGGCAATCAGGCGCCCACCTGGAGAACAAGGAGAAGCAGTTCAAATCTCAAGAAAAAATAGTGCAAGTGTTGGAAATCAGGCACCCACCTGGAGAACAAGGAGAAGCAGTTCAAGTTTCAAGGAGAAACAGTGCAAGTGTTGGAAATCAAGCACCCACCTAGAGAATAAGGAGAAGAAGTTCAAATCTCAAAGGAAAACAGCACAAGTGTTGGAAATCAGGCACCCACTTGGATAATAAGGAGAAGTAGTTCAAGTTTCGAGGAAAAAAGCAGTGCAAGTGTTAGAAATCAGGCACCCACCTGGAGAAACAAGGGAGGGCAGTTCAACATTCAAGGAAAAATAGTTCAAGGTTAGCAGTCAGGTGCCCACCCGGAGAACAAGGAAAGGCAGTCCAAGTTTCGAAAGAAGACAGTTCGAGTATTGGCAATCAGGCGCCTACCTGGAGAATAAGAAAATTCACTTCAGAATGCGAGTCAACAGTCCGAGATGGTCAGCGGAAGTTAGTCATAATCCAGAATAAAAAAAGAAAGGCAAGAAGTGAATCCAAATGCAGAAGTTGGTGAAAAGATGTGAGCTGCTCAAGACATGACTGAAGTCACAAGCATGGTATGTCCGGTTTTGATCCGAAAAGCTGAAGAAAAATGAACTAGCACCTGCAACTAGCAAGCGTCAAGGTTCAAATCCAAAGTCTGCATGAAGAATTATTCAAGACTCAAGATCAAGTTTCAGAAGACTTATAGAAAGGAATCTTGTAACTCACAGTTGACAGGCTTAGTTAGTCTTTTTTAGTTTTTTACTTTGATGTAATAATAGGATCGCGGACCGGAACCTCGACGGAACGGAACTTCACTCGGCTCACCACTTCGGTATACTCCATCATCTCACTCACTTCTGAACTACACGTGGCCTGATTCCTTTATAGCCAAGGATATGTAGGCATCTCATATACCAGGGCTCGGTCACATCCCCCTTTCTCTTAGTTTTGGTTTCTCCAAATAAGGGTCGGGTCAAAAAACCTGTCTGGTCGTTCTTTGTCTGATAACTCTTCGCATTCCCAGTCAAAGAAGGGCGGCTGTAAACATGTGATTTTTGACCCTCCCCAAGATTTTTTATATTTTAGCATGTAAATATTTAATTTAGGTCTAATATCAATATTTTAACTAATTTTGACTCTTTTACTTTATTTTATTACAAGAAAATAAAAATGACAAAAAATAGTTTTATTAATATTTTGTAGTCATTTTTAATCTTGAAAATATCAAAAATAGTTTTTTTTTAACGGTCAGTCTTATTTTAATAGTTATTTTACTTAAGTAGTATTAATTAATAAATAAGATCGCACTTTTAGTCATGTTTGCGGGGAAAGAATAAAATTTGGGCTCAAATGACCCAATTTAGGCCTAATTTTCGGATCTAGCCCATAATTTTCAAGCCCATAATTCCTAGGCCCATACCCCTTAACCTAAAAAACCCTACAAATACCATAGATCCCTACACTCTATGAAAGGAGCTGAAAGAGTACAAAAATAGACCTTAGGACCTAAGGGCTGGAAACAGCCGCAATACACAAAAGAGACGACCCCCCCCCTCTCTGATTTTTCATCTACTTCGACCCCACCCTTAT
>MU704135.1:46695-61918 GCA_026770625.1 Nicotiana glauca
TCTGAACTACACGTGGCCTGATTCCTTTATAGCCAAGGATATGTAGGCATCTCATATACCAGGGCTCGGTCACATCCCCCTTTCTCTTAGTTTTGGTTTCTCCAAATAAGGGTCGGGTCAAAAAACCTGTCTGGTCGTTCTTTGTCTGATAACTCTTCGCATTCCCAGTCAAAGAAGGGCGGCTGTAAACATGTGATTTTTGACCCTCCCCAAGATTTTTTATATTTTAGCATGTAAATATTTAATTTAGGTCTAATATCAATATTTTAACTAATTTTGACTCTTTTACTTTATTTTATTACAAGAAAATAAAAATGACAAAAAATAGTTTTATTAATATTTTGTAGTCATTTTTAATCTTGAAAATATCAAAAATAGTTTTTTTTTAACGGTCAGTCTTATTTTAATAGTTATTTTACTTAAGTAGTATTAATTAATAAATAAGATCGCACTTTTAGTCATGTTTGCGGGGAAAGAATAAAATTTGGGCTCAAATGACCCAATTTAGGCCTAATTTTCGGATCTAGCCCATAATTTTCAAGCCCATAATTCCTAGGCCCATACCCCTTAACCTAAAAAACCCTACAAATACCATAGATCCCTACACTCTATGAAAGGAGCTGAAAGAGTACAAAAATAGACCTTAGGACCTAAGGGCTGGAAACAGCCGCAATACACAAAAGAGACGACCCCCCCCCTCTCTGATTTTTCATCTACTTCGACCCCACCCCACCCCTGAATCCAATGCGTAACCTTCACCATAATACAAAAGAGCATCTAGCCTAAAAACCCAACGTATATACACCCTTAGCAACGACCTTTTTTCAGTAGAAGGGAACACATCGTTCCTCTCTAGATTAATAGCTCCAATGGCACTCTTTTGACCTCCGTGAGTGTCGCTCAAATTCCACCACCAAGTATCTTAGTCGCACACTCAAAATTAAAATTTTCGTTGCGCGTAACATCATGTCATAGCTGGGTTTTTTCCCATCATTTCCAGTCGAAGTCAAGGAGGTTCCGTTTGAGGTTGTTGTTGGAGGTTTAGATCCGAGATTCTGATTCGATTTTTGCCAATTTATTTGAAACTGTGTTGATTTCCAGCTATAATTGATGCTCTATTTCAGTCCGTGTTGGTTCTGCTTGTTGTCGACGGGTTGGTATATACCTTTGGTCAGTTTTTTGCCTTTGTTGTCATGTTTAGAAGTTAGTTTATTTTCTTCAATCTAATGATAATCTAAGTTTAATGTTTTATTTCTTTGTTCTGGATTGTACTAATAGTATTTGGTATGTCTAAATTGGTTTTGTTGACTATCGTTCGTATTTTTGGTTCTTGTATGATTCATGTGAATGAGTTTGATAAAAATTGCTATCTTATGTGCCTTGAAATTTTATCTTGGTGTGCAATTTGGTTAAATAAGATCTGTTGCTAATGAGCGTGTGTGTGAAGTTGTGTTTGATTGATTTAGTAGAGTTGAATATTTTATCTAAGTTGAATATGATGTATTGATATAACAGAAGTTATGATAAATGTTTGGACATTAGCTTGTCATTAAATGAAAAAAGTTTGAGTTCATTACCTTATTCAATTAATTAGTCATAAGAGCACTGTTTAGGTCGACCACACCCGGGTAGACGAACCTTTAGGTGCGTTTTGAATTTATTATCGTGATTTTGGATACGTTTGCGTGACAGAGTTGCAACTTTAAAAACAAAACCAATTTAGAATATGCGTTCGCGCAACTTCGACCAAACATTCTTAATATTAATAAAGCATTATTAATTATGGACACATCCGCGTGACATAATTTTCGACGCGCCAAACAAATGGGTACACGCACGCGTGACCTGTTTTCAAGATAATTTTCTTAATTAAAAAGCGGTAAAAGTTAAAAGAACATAGGTTCTTAAATAAGTAATTAGACAATTTTAATAAGCCAAGTATGATCAAATCGACCATGCTAGAACCACGAAATTCGAAAATGCCTAACATCTTCTCCCTGGTTAACAAAATTCCTTACCTGAATTTCTGTGTTTCGCAGACATTAAAATAGAGTCAAATCTCCTCGATTCGGGATTCTAAACGGTAACTTGGGACACCATTAAATATCCCAAGTAGCGAATCTAATATTAAATAATAATCTCGTTTCGATTGTAACTTAAATTAGAAAAACTCCCTTATATCCCTTTCCGGGGGGTAGTAAAAAGGAGGTGTGACAACAGGTAACGTGCATTTTTTATGAGTGGCACTTGGTCCCTTTTTAGCAGTTACTCTTTCAGCAAAAACTTTGTTTTTCTGAAGAGACTGAGCTCTTCCTTGGCAATCTTCTTTGTAATGCCCATTGTTCCCACAGTGGGTACACAGCCAATTATCGGGTATAGTAACATACTTGCTATGAAGGTTGTAAGGAGTTCTCTCCCTTTGAAACCATATTCCCTTCCTGTTTCCACCATTGTGAACATATATGGCAGTAATAGCATCCAAGGACCAGGTCCACTTAAGAGATTTTTCAAGATCATTTTTTACTCTATCCAATTCTGCTTGGAGTTGTCTAGTTTTTCAAGTTCAGCACATAAACCGATTTTTACAGCATTTAATTCATTTTCTAGCTTGATATGTGCTTCACTATCAACTTCTTTTCCTTTATCAGTCCTCTCAGACCCACACTCTGCTTTGAGTTCCTCTATTGTTTCCCTCAAATCTATAATCACAGCTAGGAGGTCATCTCTTTCTTGTTCTAAGGCATTGATTTTTTCCACTAAGTCATTCTTTTCTTTACTTAGATTTTCAATGGTTTCTTTTAGGCCAACAACTACTGCCATCAAATTCGTCTCTTTCGTGTTCTACACTAAATTGTTTTTAGTCAAAATCACCTTTTCATTCTCTAGATCACTTATTGTTTCCTTCAGATTAACCACACACATTACCAAGTCATCTTTAGTTTATTCAGCATCTCCTAACTCTATGGCCAAGGCATCCTTATCATCTACAAGACTATGATAGGCATCAATTAACATATTTGTTAATGACATGAGTTTTTTAGGAAAGTAGGATTTCAGATTTCTCTGAACGTCCCTGAAGTTTATCTCATCATTGTCTGATTGAGCCATCAAAGCAAATATTGAATCATATTCATTTGCTTCACTTTCAACTGCCATCATAGAGCTATCACCTGTATCAGTTTCTTCTTCAGACTCACTGGAGTAATCTCCCCATGTTGCAAGAGCTTGCTTTACAACATTGTCAGCGGCGTTCTTTCTTTTGAAGTGTTTGTTAGGAACCGGGTTCCGCTTTGCTGCTTTATCATGGTTGTAATTGAAATGTTCTTGCTTCAGGAGAGGGCAATCCTTGATAAAACTCCCTGGCTTTCCACATTTATGACAAAGGTCATAATTCTTTATCATGGTTACTTCTGACAATTTTCTGAAACCTTTTGGTTAACTAAGCCATGTCACTGTCCTCCTTACTTGAGTCATTGCTTTCAGCTTTGAGTACCAGGTTCTTTTCCTTCTTTGATTCTCTTCTTTCACCGTCCTTCTTCTTCTTCATTTCATAGGTTTTCAGATTTCCGACTAGCTCATCTTTGGTCAGTTCTTGCAACTCCTTTGCTTCCGTAATGGCATTCACTTTACTCTCCCATGAACTGGGCAGGACACTGAGAATTTTTCTCACGAGCTTGTTCCTAGGAATGATTTCACCAAGCGAGTGTAACTTATTTATGATGGAAGTGAATCTTGTGTGCATGTCTTGAACGGATTCATCGTCCTTCATTCTGAAAAGATCATACTCGGTGGTGAGCATGTCAATCTTAGATTGCTTTACTTGAGTGGTTCCCTCGTGACATGTTTGTAAAGCTTGCCATATCTGCTTGGCGGATTGACAGGCTGAGATCCTGTTGTATTCATCAGGTCCTATGCCACACACCAAAATTTTCTTAGCACGAAATTTTTTCTCAATAGCTTTCCTATCTGCGTCATTGTATTCTTTCTTGGTTTTTTGGCATTGTCACAAGAGGATTTCCAAACTTCTTCATTGGGACATAAGTAACATCACAAATAACATCCCACAACTCAGAATCTTCTGTCATGATGAAGTCATGCATTCTTGTCTTCCACCATCCATAGTATCGCCCATCGAACCTGGGTGGTCTATATGTAGACTGACCTTCTTCAAAATTTGGTGGAGCAGCCATGAGGATCCATTATGGGTGTTAACCTGATAGAAAGAACCCACTCTAATACCAATTTATAGAATATATGAGTCCACCAAACTATAGAGAGACCAAGTCTTTTATAGGTTCCAACGGATAGTGCTAATGAAGTAGTAAGTAAATGGAACAGAGAGTTTTTACGTGGAAAAATTCCTGCTCAAGGGGATAAAAAACCACGACCTACACTGGTAGGATTTCGACTTCACTATGAGCAACTTTATATTACAACCTATGCAATCTAGGAATTAAACTCTTAATCCCTCACTAACTTGTAATACACCTATTGCAAGCCACTTTATAATACACCTATTATAAAGATGTCAACTCATGACTAACTCTAGTCACGACACAAACACTAAAAGTTTATGGTTTACAAGGGTTCCTAAGTAACGCTTCTGGATAAGCAAAGTAGGAATTACTGTTACACCCTATGTTTCCGTACGTGTGAGTACGTCGTAAGTGAATTAATGTAAGCTCAGAAATGGAATCATCTTTGAAAAATTTACAAAGTTAGTTAATTATGTTAACGTAGAGGTTACAAATATTTAAGATTATTAATACCAAGTATCAAGAGGGTTTAAAGGCTTAGAAGCTAAACGAATTGAAGAAAAATAAGTTTCGTCGAAAGTCGACAAGTTGGAATGTTTTAACATGTACTTTTGGGGTGAGACTAGGGTGATTAAGATTATAAGGAGATTATATTATGAGTTATTTTATTCCTATGATGTTTGCTGTTATGTTTTGAAGTCAAGCGATTTGTGGAACAAAAGTTGGAAAAGGTCATCACAAGTTCCATTCATAAATGTGCTGAAAATTATGTCAAATGTAGCTGAGCTTTCTTTCCAATATACTTGGAATTGAGGGATGATATACTACAAAATTGAATATCTATGAGCCTAGTTCCTAAAGAATTAAACCGTTTGTCGATACAAAGTCGGAGTAGAAAGATACTCATATTATTGCGAGATTGCGCAGGCTGATAGGTGACAAGTAGGTGCATCACCTACTTGCCAAAAGGAGAGGCCTCAATTAAGTTGTCCAAGAGGGGACTTTCAAGAGATAATTAACTCATTTATTTCACTCATATTTTAGATATTAAAACCAGAGTGAACCCCTACAACTCCTCCCCAAAAATCCCACACAAACCCTAGGTTATTTCGGATGTTATGATGTGATTCTAGTGCCGAAAACCTCGGACAACTTGCTACTTTGTCTTTCTCCTTCATGTAGCTGCGTTGGGGGACTGATTTTTGATGGAGAAGGTCTAGGTTTCGTGTTTCTACTCATTCCAAGTTAATTTTATGTTTCTCCTTCCATTACCAATGTGTGTACGAGTTGTAACTCGACCGTAAGGACTAGACCTAGCGAGTTTCGAATGAGTGGTATGCTGTTTGTTGTTGCATCACTGTTGGCTGGTTGTGAAATTATTTTTAAGTTGAATTGATGGATGGTTTATAGTATAAGAGCTATAATTATGTGATTATGGTTGTGTTGCTCAATTTGAAAGAAAAGACAAGTCGAAACATGTTTTAGTAAACCAAAAAATTAGCTTTGAGTTGTTGAACTTGTGGAACTGTTTTGTGGGTTGTTTCATGTTGCATTTGGGTTGTCTATTTCTATAATGTTTTTATGGAGTTTGGGAGGAGAAAGAGTGTGGAGAAACACTACATAATGTCAGGGTGGTTGGCTGGTCGTTCGTTGTTACATTTTTTTAGGTTGTTGGACACTACTTTGGTTGTCGTTTTATGTATGAAGTGATTAGGGTGTGTGGGTTGTTTTATGGTATATTGTGATGGAGATAAGGTTGTAACATGATGCATACATGTTGTTATTTTTGTGTTCTTACTATTATTGTTATATGTTATTGAAGGATGGCCTTGTTATAGGGGAGATGCTGCCAAAATTTACGTAAACAAGCTACAAGTTTAAGTTGTGGATTTAGCCTTTACTCAGCACTGATTTTGAATCTCCTTATGCCGTGGTAAATTAAATTGAGTTGTGTGAAGAATTGCTTGGAAGGAATTAAGGACTCAACGGAGTTAAGGTATATTAAGGCACTTACTTCTTCCTTTTGGCATGATCTAAAGTGACATGAACATAAATGATACGCTAATGCATAAGGGATCTACACCTAGGAATTAAGGTTGTCCATGTTGTTCTTTCCTTATAAAGCTATTATAAGTGTGTATGATCCTTGAATCCTACTAAGGTTCATTGAGGGTATGGATGTCCATAATGTTAATAGAAGGTGCAACGACCTTAAGTCACTCCGAAAGGTTTAGACCGTGATTCCATGAGTCTAGCATACATTATATTTAGTATCTATTTTACTCTACCGAGCCGCACTATAGTCGGCCAGGTATACCTATTGTGTAACCACTGATCAGTTGGGTTTACCGAGGTCCACGTGATCGGGTACGATTCTACCAAGCCTTATGATGGCCGAGTACGTTTTTACCGAGTCCTCTTTGAGGCCGGATACGATATGATGATGAGGATGCCTACAGAGGTGTATGTTTTTTTTTAAAAAGTTTATGTATATATATGCACTATGCATTTCATGTCTTAGCCCCCAGAGGCACTCAGATGTTACAGGTTATATCTCCTTTATCTCTCTTTACATTACTATATGTTTTCTTGCCTTACATACTCGGTACTTTATTCGTACTGATATCCCTTTTTCATGGGGATGCTGTGTTTCATGCCCGCAGGTCCCGATAGACAGGTTGACATTCCTCCTAGTAGGATTCAAGGATCGTATCAACTCAGTGAAAGGTGTTGGTGCACTCCACTTGATCTGGAGTTGCCTATTTGGTCGGTACGATTTGGACATGTATTGATTGGTATGGCAGGGCCCTGTTCCGACCTTTATGATATGTATGTACTCTTAGAGGCTTGTAGACATGTGTCATGCATATGAAAGAATGTATGGCCTCGTCGGCCTATGTTCAGTGTACGAGTGTTTATTTTGGTCTTATAGGATTGCATGTCACATGTATAAGTTTGTATTACATGTTGGGTCATCCTATGTCAAGTATTCCCTTATGTTTCATTCTGGTTATATCATGATGACCTTTCTGGTCCATTTACCCATGATGGTATGATAAGAAAGAATACGTTATTGTCACGACCCAAAATCCAATAAGGGTTGTGGTGGCGCCGGACACCGCTGTCATGCAAGCCAACCAAGAATGCATAATTAAATTCCAGTTTTAGTATTTGCGGAAATCATTTTTGTTATAATTAAATATTAGATAATAAAAATTTTACAAAAATGAACATAAAGTCGATAAAAGACTTAATACTGAATAATCCAAAAATCCTCCCAGAACCCGGTGTCACAATTGCATGAGCATCTACAGATAAGGACATAAAATACAACATCCGTCCGAAAAATAAAGGACAAGAAATAAATACAATATAGTGAAAGGGACTGTACTAGCTGTGGGTCGCCTCGAATAATGCAACTCACCTAGTCCCACCAGTAGGCCACTAGGGTTACATATACATGTGCAATAAAAATGCACAAAAGTGTAGTATAAGTACGTAAACAACGTGTACTCAATGAATATCTCGTCTAATCTCGAAGAAGTAGAGACGAGATGGTCAACTTCGACACTTACTAGAGGTCAATTAACAATATACTAAAAATATGAGGAAATCATGGATTTATATAGTAGTTCTAACTCACGAAGCCGGAAAACAGGTAAACACCTTTAACAAATAATAAAGGATTTTCAAGGTTTACTTTTAATTATCTTATCAATTTATATCAAGCCATGAAAGGCAATATCAACATTTAAAATTCTCAGGCAACAATATATATCATGCGCAAATCATGCCGAGGTCGACGGCCCCCTCCAACAGAAATGTAAACTGTGCATTGCCGAGGGTCGAACGACTCGAACCATAGATGCATCTATTACCCCGCTCGCAAACTATCCATGCGACGCGGTCAACATAAAGTAAACAATCACCCTGTTCGCGAACATAAAAATACATGCTCAAATAGCCAATTAAGGATTTATCAGGGAACATTTGTCCAATTAAAAGCCAGTCCTCCTTTAACAATTTAAGAAATTGAAGTTTAATCCCTTTTGAAATTTATTTACTAATTCATTGCAATCTAAGCAATCCAAGATGTCAATGAGCTTACAATTAATCTAAGTATAGCATGCTTTTGGGTCCTAACTACCCGGGCAATAGCATAATAGTAGCTACGCACGGACTCTCAGCACCTCGTGCGTACTTAGCCCCCACAAATAGGAGCACATAATCAATTATTTCACCTATGGGGCAATTCCCTCTTACAAGGTTAGAAAGGAGACTCACCTCACTCCGAAGATCCAAAACCGGCATTCCACGCCCTTCTGAAGACTCGAATTGATGCACAATGCTCCAAAACTAGCCAACAATTATGTAAACCCATTAATATATGCTCAAACACTCATAACAATTCAATTTATATCAATTCCCAACTCTGCTCGAAAAGTCGATAACCACGTGCCCGGATTCTGAAAATTTTTGAAAATAAATATTACCCGTAACTCATATGGTCTATATCCATAAATTCATCCAATTTCGTCCATGAATCGACCCTCAAATCAATGATTTACCATTTTTCAACTTTGGGGCTCAAAATCCCAATTTCTACCATCCAAATACGGATAAAAATAGAAACCAACAGAAATTATCAAGAAGAAACATCAAAATAAAGGTCAGATATTTACCCCCTTGTTGAGACAAGAACAACGCCGTAAAAATCACCTCAAACGGAGCGCTAGAAATCAAGATATGCCCAAAATACTAAAATTCTCGATTTAAAACACTGTCCAGGCGATATTCCTTCATCGCCTTCGCGGGAGACCTTCGCGTTCGCGGAGGGTAATTTTTTGCATTGACCGGTCAATCCAAAAATCCTTCTTTGCGTTCGCGGAACCTCTCTCGCGTTCGCAAAGAACAAATCTTCATACCAGAAACCAACAATTCTTTCCGACACGGAAATGAGCATAACTCCCTCATACGATATCCAAATTCGACGATTCTTTTTGCTATGGCTCCGTAATTATGATACGCATCTAATGGTATAATAAAAATTAATTTGGAGCTCATTTTCTTAATATGGTACCCTTTATGTCCAAAGAAACGATGTTGAAACATCAAATAAGAGCGAGATACAACCCGAAACACACCCGAGGCCCCCGGGACCCAAACCAATCATACCAACCAGTTCCAAAACACATTACAGACTTGCTCGAGGACTCAAATCATATCAATTTACGCTAAAACCACAAATCGACCTCCAATATAAGCTTTATGAACATTAGAATTTCAAACTTCTACTTTCGATGTTTAAACCTATCAAATCACGTCCGATTGACTTCAAATTTTGCACACAAGTCATATTCGACATTACGGACTTAGTCCAACTTTCGGAATCGGAATCCGACCCCGATATCAAAAAGTCAAACTCTCGGTCAAACTTCTCAAAAACCTTCAAATTTCTATCTTTAGCCAAATGGCTCCAAAATGACCTACGGACATCAGAATTCGCTTTCGATCGCGCTCCCAACTCCAGAATCACCATACGGAGCTATTCCCTGACTCGGAATCCCAAACAGACATCGATAACACTGAAATGCACTTCAAGCCAAACTTAAGAAATTTTTTCCAAAATTCTAACTTCCACAATAGGCGCCAAAACGCTCCCAGGTTATCCAAAACCCAATCCGGGCATACGCCCAAGTCTAAAATCATCGTACAAACCTGCTGGAACCTTCAGATCCCGATTCCAAGGTCGTTTACTCAAAATTCCAATCCTAGTTCATTCTTTCAACTTTAAGCTTCCGAAATAAGAATTCTCTTTCCAAATTAACTCTGGACTTCCCGAAATTCAATTTCAACCACGCGTACAAGTCATAATACCTGAAATGAAGTTGTTCATGGCCTCAGACTGCTGAACGGAGCGCTAGTACTCAAAATGACCGGTCGGGTCGTTACATTCTCTCCCACTTAACATACGTTCGTCCTCAAACGTGCTGAGAACTTCTCTGGAGTGGTCTGAAATCGCTGTCTAACTTCTCATGTACCTTCCCGTGCTACCACAACTCAGTTGAGCATATTAGCTTGATTAATTCCGAAGATATTCCATTTTATTCAACCAAATGAGTCTTAGAGCGCAATTCCAACATCCGAAATTCTATGCCCGACATGTTTCCAACATATGATCACCATATCAATTACTACACGTTGTACCCAAACATGACTGCATACCTTAGCTGAATTCACGCCTTGCATCACTTTACTCACCGGACCCCAATAACATTTTCTGATTAACTTAATCGAAATCCTACTAATCTGATGCTCCCATTGCACCCCGTGACAGACATAGGTCTTACTCCAACTCTTACAATACCGCCACGATGGGAGAGATATGTAGAAATTCATAACCAACTGCTGAATCAACAATTCATTGGGTCTATACTCCTGTCAAGAACCATCACTGCATTCTGGGCCGAATAATGGCCTTAGCTCCTTAATGTACTTCATATACTTGTATTGCACGGATCTTAAAACCAATAATCTCGTCTCACCCAGTACGAACTACTCAAGCAATATGCCACCCCAGACATGATCAAAAGTCTCAATTGATGCCACAATGTGCCAATAGGCTACCGATTCGAACGCGATACAAGGAAGAAGAAAAATGAACTATTAAAAGGAGATCCAATTACCCCGCTCGTGAATCATACCTGCGACACGTGCAACATACTAAACAGACACCCCGCTCGCGAATCATATATATGACGTGGGTTCACAGCTAATATGAGCTTTCCTCCAAAAAAATAGGAAACGAAACACATAAAGGCAGATATAAGGAACTGTACTCAACATCATACTATTGCGGCGCGCAACCCGATCCAAATAACATACCCATGGCGGCGTGCCACCCGATCCATACATAGATCTCACATAAGGAGATGCACGTCGAGCTAAATTTGTTCATTACAATAAAATACTAAATTTCAATCACGAGCACGCTGGGTGCATAATACCATCCCTGAGGGAGCAGATAGCGCTATAGGCTACAAAATTCAAGCACAACTGAGATGCGATATACAATCTGAATCTCAAGAGCCATTTTGCTCATATAACATTATTTCTACACGGATCCTCATCACATAATCAATTCGCCAAGCCGTCTCACAACTCGCACGGTGCAATACATCATTACATGAAATTGCTAACGACCACATAACATCCCGACCATTCTTCCATAAGGAGCGCTTTGCTGAAATGAACATAATTGGCCTGATATAGAGCCCATATCCACATTTAGATCCATCTACCGACCTTAAGTCGATCCTGATCGTATCAAACTAAGCCAATAACCCTTCGAAGGTCCATACTAATTTCCCTCTTCTCATAACACACAAGAACACCCGTCATCATCAGAGTACTCATCCACAATCCAGAATTCAGTAACTGAGTGCCCTCCAGGCATATATTCTCAATTTATCGATTTCATCACAAATCTCCATACTGGGGTTAAATATTTAATCAATCAAGTGACCACATGTCACACTTATACAATCTTCCTGTGGGACGCGCTCCCACAACCTTTCGAAACACATAACAGGTCTGTACATCCCCACCACCGGCCGCACCAACACTGAAAAGCGATCAAGAATCATTAACCATGATACAAGCCCTTCTTATAGAACGCCAATCTCAGGTGACGCTGAAGATAATACCAACTTACTTTAAACATCGAAACTCCTTTCCTGCTCATCCGAGCTTGTGACATCCTTGTCCACACCGAACTGCGACCTTGATTCTCACTTCAAATTCCATACTACTCACTGCACCCGACATGCCAATATACGATAGAACACGACTCTTCATCATAACTCCAGAACCACTAATAGGTTAACACTTCGTCACATAAAAGCTTTTCACTGAACTCACTTCAGGAGGAACATAGTAACACACAGGCGAATTCTCATGACCGTAGAATATGCAAATCTCTGAGTAGTGGTCCAAGCCACCATAACCCTTCCGAGATCTGCTTACACATAACAGGCCATAACAGAAGAATGCTTCTGAATAATATCAATTACGGCGGCCGACAAGCCTCACACGTACCGTCACAAATCACTTGCACAACTTGATCACGCTGAAGAAACTGATCACTGACACCAGTCTGCCAATTTAACTATGGCTAATCAATCTACCTTTTTCCAATTTATCCTTGATTGCCTTGGAGATAATACCACCTCCATCCAACATATAACCTACTCCATCTGCACTTATCCCTAGTGACCTTGAACCACGAGACCATGCTGCCTCAAATCCCACAAACTATTTCATATCTCTCAAATGCTACACCGCAAGTTAAAATATCATAGAACATTCTGGGCACCTTCTCATAAGCTGCTACAAAGCTTGATTCTTAACTGTACTTATAGGCTCGAAATCATTAGGTACCACACTTTATCTTTTGAATTTTACTAGGACCGTTGTTGAGAGCCACCCGCTCTGACTTGGCCTCGAATATAATCAATTCCATAAATCTTCTAGCACATGGATGCCCCATTAGTGAAGCACCTAGCAGAATCACTTCCCTGGGAACCCGTATCTCTACAAAGCACAATCTTGAATCCTTCCCCAGGTTTGAACATGGGCCAAAAAGGCCAACGATAGCCCACTTTTAATAATTCCTTTGCTCAAATTACCACTTATGGTCTGTTCCCGTAGCTGAAATAGCCCATCGACATGCTAATACCTAGAAACCTCGCAAGTAGCTAACCATGCAACTCAATCATAAGCGGTGGGACTCTCCCACTTAGAATGAAGCCATAGTTCACAATCTGAAACTCACTGGAATTCCCTATCTCTTATTGACATAGCCTTACGCAATCAGTCGCCAAAATTCTCGATATCTTACTGTAGAAACCTAATTTTTATACCCTGAATCACTAGCAACATTCACACGACCGACCCCGTCGCTGTATAACCAATAGAATTATTCGCAGTAGCCTCGCCAACCACGCGACCACTAACCTGCTCATAGGAATAACCCACCTGTAGAATTCACTCCCCAGCATCTTCCAACGCTGTTGCATGAGGTACAATCACTACGACATTAGTAACCCATCTTGAGTCCGAGCTCACTCTCCAGCTGCACAAGTCCATTCACCCCTCGTGGACATCAATTAAATATGCGACAATATTCTTCCAATTCAAAGTTATGTTGTATCCTTCTTCGTTCAAGAAGCTCCGTCCCGTTATTTCAAATCTCCTGCCGCATGATAGCCCATACTTATAATTAACTCTGCAGGCTTCAATCGCCAGCCACTAAAATCCCAAATCATTCCAAACTCTCCTTAAGGTAGGTAGTCATCCCACTACAAAGCACATATGCGACTCCACCGCTTCCCCACTTTGGCGGAACTCATCCTCTTAATCGATTACTCGGCCTTTGTCCTCTTATACTCGGCCTTCCGGAAACTTTAGCCACCGCCTGACACTTCCCATATGTCCTTCCTCATACTTTGTTGCTCACTTGCTGTCTTAAACAAAATCTATCTTCGTGGCACCTGAACCCATAATTGTTGCTAACTTAAACCTTTTCGAAGGTCATCTTTATCGAACCATCAACATTAGAAATACTAATTCAATCCTGAACTATCACATCCTGCGATATCTGACAGTTGTGTCTCCAATTCTATCTCACAATATCTTGCCCCAAAGGCCAATTTTAGAAGGTCATAACACCGACAAACTTAGCACGTTCAATTAGGACAACGACATCCCATCATAGAAGAAAACTCTACAACGCTTGCAAATACCAAGTCTCATTACTTCCACCAGCCCACATCTAACCATACTTAGTTCGATTGTTTTTCCCCTCCCGGGAATAAAATACTGAATCTCTTGAGTATACATTGAGTAAACCTCCCTTCAAGTCATTCACAGCCCCGACACATAGGCAATCATCCTACCATCATATCACTACTGCGCAATATTCGTTCATAAGCATCATGGCAACTTGTGCCTAACCTCAGAACTCTCAAAAGTATCGCTGCTGAGCCGAAACAACAGAATATCCTTCCACAAGGCGACGATAATAGCTCAAATAACCCCGCAGGGAGAAATACCCGCACCACATTTGTAGTGCTATTAAAATTCTTCAACTCTCGATTTATAACAAGCTTTTCGCGTCGCATAAGATTGAGTAGGAAGGAGACAAAGGCGTAAGCCTCACATGAATCAAATCGCACGATAAGGAATAAAAAAGGGAAGTACTTCTAACAGTCCTACAACCTCCCGAGGATAAGTACAGACGTCTCCGTACCGATCCGTGAGACTCTACTAGACTTGCTCATGACTCGTGAGACCCTAGGAACCCAGTGCTCCGATACCATGTTGTCACGACCCAAAATCCACTAAGGGTCGCGGTGGAGCCGGATACCGCTGTTAGGCAAGCCAGCCAAGAATGCATAATTAAATTCCAGTTTTAGTATTTGCGGAAATTATTTTTCTTATACGTTAAATATTAGATAATAAAAATTTTACAAAAATGAACATAAAGTCGATAAAAGACTTAATACTGAATAATCCAAAAATCCTCCCAGAACCCGGTGTCACAAGTGCATGAGCATCTACAGATAAGGACATAAAATACAACATCCGTCCGAAATACAGTGGACAAGAAATAAATACAATATACTGAAAGGGACTATACTAGCTGCGGGTCGCCTCGAATAATGCAATTCACCTAGTTCCGAAATTATCCGCGTTGCTACGCCCAGTAGGCCACTAGGGTTACATATACTTGTGTAACAAAAATGCACAAAAGTGTTGTATGAGTACGTAAACAACGTGTACTCAATGAGTATCATGTCTAATCTCGAAGAAGTAGAGATGAGATGGTCAACTTCGACACTTACTAGAGGTCAATTAACAATATACTAAAAATGTGAGGAAATCATGGATTTATATAGTAGTTCTAA
>MDKF010292038.1:0-27921 GCA_026770625.1 Nicotiana glauca
ACCTGTCATGGCTCCCTAATTCCCTTTCACTTTGCACTTACTCTTAGCTATAAGGTCTGCCCCTCTCTTGCAAGCTATGCTTTGGGACCCCTGAGCTCCCTATGAACTTGGATGCCTGAGAGTTGGCTCTTCCACGCTGCACTATTCTAATGCTGATGGTATCCTGGGTGTAAGCAATGCCTGGAATCCCTGAGATTCCTTGTAACTTTGAAACTCCTTGGATAAAGAGAAGGCTTTGGAAATTTGAATCCCGGAAATGGCTCAATCGTATGTTACCAGACATTAATGGTTGAATTAGGCTCCTCGGATCTAGCTGTTAACTTTTGATGTATCTTTTAATTTCAAGTTTGATTCATTAGTTTGTAATAATTTTGTATGAAACTCGGGGATTATAGTAAAAGGGTGTGGGAGGGGTCTTTACTTTTCTTACATCCAAGGGGTAGAAATCATGACTTAGGATTTTATTTTTTATCAAACTAGAAATCCTGCCTATAGGGTCTTTAATATTGATTCAATCACATAGAAACCATGCCTATAGGATTTAACGCTTAACTTTACCACAAAATCACCTAGAAAGCATGCTTATAAAAATTTAACACTCATATTTCTGTAATTACACATATAGAAATCATGTCTATAGGCTCTTGCATTCCTGCATACATAAATGTCATTAGGCAAACCGTTTATAGGCTTAATAACAAAGTTACATACGGACATCGTGTGTATAAGACTCCTATTAATGTCATGAAAGGGTGTTAAAATCAGCAAACGTACAGAAAGCATGCCTATAGGAAATCTCGTCCTCAATTGCCTCATTCGTTTCTAAAACAGAACCAATCGCTGAAACTCGTATCTATCTTTACTAAAATTGATAAATACTTTCTCACAATCAATCTGCACTTTCCTAAAGCTCGTAAACCTTTTAATCAGTCTACATCTTTTCTGAAATAGCTGGTAATTCTTTTTCTAAAAGCAGTTTGCATCTTTTCTCTTTGTTAAAACTGATGCCTCTTTTCTCTAAAATCAACTTGCATCTTTTCTGAAATTACTGGTAACTCTTTGCATCTTTTCCTGGAATTAATAGATCCTACGCCTAGTTTTATTTCAACACATAGACAAAGGGTTGGCTAATTAATTAATTGGGTCAGTCCCTGGCAACTATATCCGAGTGGCCGAATGCAGACTTTCTGTCTAAATGCATGTGTTGAACCAGTCCGCTCGCTGCTTAATTTTAATCTAAGACCAAATCAGTATTTGTCAAGGCATGCTAAACTAAATGATTGTTTGACTTCTCGGGTTAATTTGAGCCTTGTTTGCTTGTTTGTTCAACCATTTTATTTGATACTTGTTTTGAATGTCGAGCTAGAATTTTATCCTTTAAACTCCATAAAGGCCTCCACCCCTTTCTTTCCCCTCTAGGATTAGAAGTCCTAATACCCCGGGACTGATAGGATTGGGACAGGTAGTAGCATGCAATAAGTAAACGATACCGTTTCGCGCTTTAATACCTTAACGGAGTGGGAAGGGTAGACATGGAGATGATGATTATACGATAACACTCTGCGTAAAATTGGGTACCAGTGTTATGCGAATGATCCATGTAATGTATAAACCTAGGACCCCCTCCCCTCTCTTTATTAGTTTAACAATTCTTTCTGAATCTTGAAAACTGTTGCACTTTCAATTTCTGTTTCTCACATGATTTTCGGTTTGTTCACACTAAGTACTTGACCTCTTCCCTCTATTTGCACATTTTTACCAAACTGCTTCTTTCTAAAATTCAGCATCTCTTTTAACCTTTTGTGCTTCTTGTACTTGTTAATTTGCACTTACATTTAAAGTCACAATTGTAGCATGGCCGGGAACCACACTAGTGGATCTTGAGGGGTGCCTAACACCTTCCCCTCGAGATAATTTCAAGCCCTTACCCGAACTCTGGTTTTCCAACTCAAAACCCCTTAGTGTCCTAATGCACTTAATCATTAGGTGGCGACTCTCCAAAATCTCAAAAAACCCAATTCCCAAAGTGGGAAAAGAGTTGTCTTCCCAAATGTCGTGAACCGATTCCGCTTTAGGAATATGGGGGTGTCGACAACGAATGCGAAGAAGGATACACTTGTGCACCTGCAACAACAAAACAGCAGAAATCTCTAAGTCCAAAACACCCCGAAGCCTATCCAGAACTCACTCGAGCCCTCGGGTTGCCAAAACAAACATGCACACAAGTCTAAAAACATCATATGGACTTGCTCGTGCGATCAAATCGCTAAAATTACACCTAAAACTACATATTTATCATCAAAATCAATGAAATTCTAAAGAACACTTAAAGTTTCTATTTTCACAACTGAGGGTCCGCATCACGTCATATAAATTCCATTTCTCACCGAGTTTCACAGACATGAATTAAATACCATATTGAAGTTGTACCATACCAAAAAGAACAAGAATTATTAAATTTCCAAAAACCATTATATTTTCAGTTTAGCAATTTTCTTCAAAAATTCATTTCACCGGCTAGGGACCTCAAAATTCGATTCTAGGCATCCGCTCGAGTCCCATATTTTCCAACAGACGCTCCGGGACCATCAAAACATAGGTCAGGGTGCGTTCACTAATTTCACATAAAGAATTAATTTTAAAGGTAAAACTTAATATTTTTCTCAAATTTCACATAAAGGCCTTCCAGAAACTCAAACTACGCACACAAATTGAGGAGAAAGAAAATGAGGTGTAAAGGCCTTAGATTAGGTTCTAGAACACGAGATGATCTCAAACAGACAGAGAAAAGTACATGAGCTAGTGAAAAGATGGGGATATCTACTCTGCATATCGGACTCGAACTCTCAGGTAGCTGCCTTCACAGGCTGACCTCTCCACTACACACGAACCGAAAGATAACTCTTCGACCTAAACTAGCAAACTTGCTAGTCTAGAATGACTACTGGCTCCTCCTCATAGGTCAAATTCTTGTCCAACTGGACAGTGCTGAAGTCTAACACGTGGGATGGATCGCCGTGATACTTCCGAAATATGGACACATAAAATACTGAATGTATAGCTGATAAACTCGGCAGTAATGCAAGTCTCTAAGACACATCTCCCACTCGGTCAAGGATCTCGAAAGGTCCAATGAACCTAGGGCTTAGCTTGCCCTTCTTCCCAAATCTCATCACGCCCTTCATGGGCGACACTCGAAGAAACACTTGCTCTCCAACTTTGAATGTCATATCACGAACCTTACGATCGGCATAACTCTTTTGCCTGGACTGAGCTGTATGAAGCCTATTCTGAATAATATTAACCTTATCCAAGGCATCTAGTACTAAATCTGTACCCAACAACCCAGCATCCCCATGCTCAAACCACCTAACTGGAGATCAACATCGTCTACCATAAAATGCCTTATAAAGGGCCATCACGTTGCTCGAATGATATCTGTTATAGTGGGAAAACTCTGTTAACGAAAAGAAATGATCCAAAGAACCTCCAAAGTCAATAACCCCATAGAGCATATCCTTCAAAATTTGAATAGTACACTCAGATTGTCCGTCTATCTGAGGATGAAATGTTGTGCTCAACTCGACCCGCATACCTAACTCACGTTGAACTGCCCTCCAAAAATGTGAGGTAAACTGCATACCTTGATTACAAATGATAGACACGAACACACCATGGAGACGAACGATCTCCGGAATATAGATCTCAGTTAACCGCTCTGAAGAATAGAAAACTACCACAGGAATGAAATACGCCGACTTACTCAGCCTATCAACAATAACCCATACTGCGTTAAACTTCGTATGAGTCCGTGGGGGTCTAACAATTAAGTCCATTGTGAAACGCTCCCACTTCCACTCAAGAATCTCAATTTTTTGAAGCAAACCACCAGGTGTTTGATGCTCGTACTTTACCTGCTAACATTTAAAACATCGAGCTACATATGTAACAATATCCTTCTTTATCCTCCTCTATCAGTAATGTTGCAGCAAGTCCTGATATATCTTGGTTGCGCCCGGATGAATTAGATATCTGAAACTATGGGCTTCATCTAGAATTAACTCACGAAATCCATTCACATTAGGCACACAAACTCGACCATGCATCCTGAAAACTCCGTCATCTCCAACTGTAACCTGCTTGGCACCACCGTGCCGCACTGTGTACCTAAGGACAAGCAAATGAGGATCATTATACATAAGCCTGAACATCCAATACAAGCGGACTCTAACTGACTAGAATATGCAAGGCTACCCATACTAGCTGAATTTCTACTCAAGGCATCGGCCACCACATTGGCCTTCCCAGAATGATAAAAATGGTGATGTCATAGTCCTTCAATAGCTCGAACCACCTCCCCTGCCTCAAATTTAGCTCATTATACTTGAATAAATACTGTAAACTCTTGTGATCCATGACACCTCACACGACACACCATATAAATAGTGTATCCAAATCATGAGCGCGTAAACAATGGCTGCTAGCTCTAAATCATGAAGTGGATAATTCTTCTCGTGAATCTTCGGCTGTCGCGAAGCATATGCAATAACCTTGTCGTTCTATATCAACGCTGCACCAAGTCCTATACGAGATGTGTCACAATATACTGCATATGGCCATTTGGTCAACACCAACACCGGTGCCGTAATCAAAGCTGTTTTGAGCTTCTGAAAGCTCACCTTACACTCGTCCGACCACCTGAACGGAGCACCCTTCTGGGTCACCCTCGTAATCGGGGATGCTATAAAACAAAACTCTTCCATAAACCGATGGTAATAGCCCACCAAACCCAAGGAACTCCGGATTTCTATAGCTGATGTAGGTCTAGGACAATCCTTGACTTCCTCAATCTTCTTAGGATCCACCTCAATACCCTCTAATGATACAACATAACTAAAGAAGACCACTGAACTCAACCAAAACTCACATTTCAAAAACTTAGCATATAACTGGCTGTCTCTCAGAGTCTGAAGAACAATCCAAAGATGTTGCTCGTGCTCCTCTTAGCTGCGGGAGTAGATCAAGATATCATCAATGAAAAAATCACAAAGGAATCCAGATAGGGCTTGAACACCCGGTTCATAATATCCATAAATGTTGTTGGGGCATTAGTCAACCCAAATGACATCACTAGAAACTCATAATGCCCGTACCGATTGTGAAAAGCTATCTTAGGGACATCGGATGCCCTAATCCTCAACTGATGGTAGCCAGATCTCAAATCAATCTTCGAAAATACCTTGGCCCCTAAAGTTGATCAAATAAATCATCAATCCCCAGAAATGGATACTTCTTCTTGATTGTGACTTTGTTCAACTGCCGATAATTGGTACACATCCTCATCGGCCCATCCTTCTTCTTAATAAACAACATCGTGGCACCCCAGGCGAGACACTAGGTCTAATAAAGACCTTATCATGCAAATCTTGCAACTTCTCCTTCAATTCTTTCAACTTTGGCAAGGCCATTAGATACGGAAAAATAGAAATAGGCTGAGTGCTCGGAGCCAAATCAATGCAAACTCAATATCTATGTCGCGAGCATCCCCGACAAGTCTACAAAAAATACCTCTGAAACTCCCTAACAATTGGCATATAATTCATAGAAGGAACCTCAGCACTAGAATCATGAATGTAGGACAAATAGGCCAAACACCCCTTCTCGACCATACACTGAGCCTTCATATACGAAATAACCCTGCTAACAGAATGACCAGGAGTCCCTCTTCACTCCAATCGAGGCAACCCCGGCAAGGCTAAGGTCCGGTCTTGGTGTGACAGTCCAGTATAGCATGATAAGGTGACAACCAATCCATCCCTAAAATAACATCGAAGTCAACCATATCAAGAAAGAAGAGATCTACACTAGTCTCAAGACCCCCGATTACAACCATGAATGAACGATAGATACGATATACAATAATAGAATCCCTACTAGCGTGGACACATACATAGGAGCACTCAAAGAATCACGAGGCACAACCAAATGTTGAGAAAAATAAGATGACACATAGAAGTATATATACCCTGGATCAAATAGAACTGAAGCATCTCTGCTGCAAACTGAAACTGTACCTGTGATAACTACATTAGAGGAGTCAGCCTCAGGCTTGGCTGGAATAGCATAACATCGGGGCTGGACCCCACCACTCTGCAATACATCCCTGGGATGTGCTCCTACTAGATGGCCTCTACCTCTAGCAACTTGACCTCAACCTTTAATACCTCAACTTCCACCTCTAGCTACCTGGCCCTTACCTTGTCACGACCCAAACCGATGGGTCGCAACAGGCACCCGGTACCTTACTCAGCCGGGTATCAACATAACATATCTTTGATATCATTATATTATAGGTAAATGAATCAGAGTAAATCATGCGGGAATACAAACTTATACATATTAAGAACGGGCCTGTAAGGCCGTCATGGTTCTTTATATACTCAAAACATAGGCTGACAAGGCCATACAAGTATTCGTGTACATAACATCTATCTACAAGCCTCTAAGAACACATAATATCACAAAGTTCATGGCATGGTCCCGCCATACTAATCGATATATGTACAAATCATATTGATCAAAGAATCAACTCCGGAGCAAATGGAGCGCACAAACACCTTCTGCTGAGCTGATAGCCTACTTGGAGGACTCTCGACCTATCTATCAAAACCTAGGGGCATGAAACGCAGTGTCCCCATGCAAAAGGGACGGAAGTAGGAATAATGTACCGAGTATTTAAGGCACATATATAAGTATACTACAGACGTGGAAGGAACTATAGAGTAAATGACTCAACCTATAAGTCTGGATAACTCTGTAAATTATGAAATAATTTTAGTGTCATGCATATTCATATAAATGTCATGTCGTGCATAAATACATCTATTCATAACATCATCAAGCCTCTAAGGGCATCCCATCATTTCATATCGGCCACTGTGGGCAAATCATCAAGGTATACCAGCTTATCAAGTGGTGGTGCGTATATAATGCCATAATCTTTTTCCTATATCCCATGTAAATATGATATACATATATACGCGTATATAACACCATCTTGTCATGGGTCAATGTGAATGCATGAAATGCATAAGAAATACGTCAATAAGATTTTCTCAGAATGCCATAAAAATCAATATGTCTTTCAGAAATTTTTTATCAAATACATATTTTTCTGAGATCCATGAATAGAATAATTCACACGGTGAATCAAGAATATAGACACCCCTAGTATTTCTATGAGTAGAGTCATTTATGAACGTTGCGTATTTTGCTCATTTCATTGGTATTATTTGAATCATACCAAAAAGAAGGAAGGGATAGCCTAAACATACCTGGAGTAGGAAAAAATCCATATGACATTCTTGAAAAAGATTGCATCGTACTCCCTTAGAATCGCAACTCCCACCTTGCTATAATATCAAGACATTTTGCATGAATTTTTGTCAAAGCTATTTACGTTTCTATATCTAATATGTATGACATCTTTCATAAAATGAATAATGAATTGGAATTGTTTGTCATTTGATCGTTGAATTCATGTTACTGATGTGTGATGACCCAGACGGTTGTCTTAAGAATTAACGCTCTGATCCCCTATAAACTGCTTTCCCTGTGTTTGTTTTTGCTATTATGAGTTTCCGGGAGGAATTATTTGGGATTTAGGAGAGTTTTGAGACACTTAGTCCCTAAATAAGCATAAGTTTTGGAAATTTGACCGTAGTCAGAACAGTGTGAAGATGGACTCGGAATGGAATTCTAATGGTTCTATTAGCTCTGTTGGGTGATTTCAGGTTTAGGAGCATGTTCGGATTGTGTTTTGGAGGTCCGTTGCTAATTTAGGGCGAAAGTTGAATTTTTGAAGTTTTTGGTTCGATAGTGAGGTTTTGATCCGAGGGTCGAAATGGAATTTCAAAAGTTGGAGTGGCTTCGTAGTGTTGAGTGTGACGTGTGTACAAAAGTTTAGGTCATGCGGACGATGTTTGATAGACCTTTTTATCGAAAGCGTATTTTGAGAGTTTTTGAAGTTCTTAGGCTTGAACCTGATGTTAATTGGTTGATTCGATGTTGATGGTGTTTTTGTATAAGTTTGGATAGTGTTATGTGACTTGTCTGTGCTTTTGGTTGAGGTCCCAGGGGCCTCGGAATGATTTCGGGTGGTTAACAGGAAGTTGGAAAGCTGGAGTTTGTAGCTGAAGTCATTGGTTTGCTATTAGAACCACACCTGCGGCTTGGGAACCATAGGTGTGAGACCGTAGAAGCATTCGAACAACCGCAGAAGCGGTCGAACAACTGCAGAAGCGGTTTGAGGCTAAAAGAGAGTTGACCGCTGATGCGATCAGGGCACCGCAGAAGTGGCATCACATATGCGGTAAAGGAGTCGCATGTGCGTAAGTTCCCCCTTTAATGAAATATCACAGATGCGACTGGATCTTCGCAAAAGCGGAACCGCAGATGCAGTTTCACTAATCAGAAAAATGACAGAATCAAGGGTTTAGTTCAAAACTTGGAAAAATCAAATTGGAGCTCGGGGTAGGGCGATTTTGTGGGGGTTTTGAAGAGAAGATCATTGGGTAAAAATTCCTTAACCCTTTCTAGTTGTATCCTATTAATCTATTGTTAGTTTAGTCATTTAATTTCAGATTGGAGGTGAAAAAATGGGGAAAATTGGAAGAAAGTCCTTAAACCTAGAATTCAAATATTGATTGGGAATCTGACCCTGGATTTTGATAATTTTTGTATACATGAACTCGTAAAAGTATGGGGATTCTGAAAATATAAATTTTATCCGATTCCGAGACGTGGGCTCGAGGGGTATTTTGGTTATTTTACCTAATTTTGCGTATTAGCTTAGAATTTATTTGTAGAATTAGTTACTTGAGGTGTTTTTTACATTATTCAATTGAAGTGAATAGATTCGGGCCATTTGGAGTCTAGTACTCGTGGCAAGCCCGTGGTTTCGGGTTGATTTTGAGCTGGTTCGAGGTAAATGGCATGCCTAACCTTGTGTGGGGGACATTCCCCTTAGGATTGGTATTGTGATAATTGAAATATCTTGTACGTGAGGTGACGAATGCGTAATTGTGCAAATTGTTGAAAATTCTGTTTTCACTAAAATAGCTTAAATTGTGTTTTTCCTTACCTGCTTATACTACTTGAAATTTAAGCATGTTATTAGCTTAGAGAAGCATGTCTAATTGGCTTAATTACTTTATTTGCTTTAACTTCCTTATTTATATTACGTGAAGCATGCTAGGTTAGAATTGCATGTGTTACATTGGTATGAAGTTGAGTTTAATTGAGTACTCCTTGTGCTATTGTTGTGTGTTTCACTTTGGGACTACGCGATTGCATCTAGGGAGATCCCCTATACGTATTTATGATTTGAGCTGAAGTGCGGGATACCGAGAGATCTCTAGCACGTATATTGAGGATTCCAAGAGATCCTTGGGATACCAAGAGATCCCTAGCATATATTAAGGATACCAAGAGATCCTCGGGATACCAAGATATCTCTGACATATATTGATGGTGCTAAGAAATCCTCAGGATATTGAGAGATCTCCGGTTATTATCTTTGTGAAGAGTGGTATTTCCTTGTGATTGTTTTTGTCTGTGTTTCAGTTGTTATTATCATGTATTAATTCTTACTGTTAGTTTTCAATTGTACTGCTTACATTATTCTGTTATACCTTATATTTCATTTAATCTCAGTAGGGCCCTGACCTTCCTGGTCACTACCCGTCCGAGGTTAGGCTTGGCACTTACTGAGTACCACTGTGGTGTACTTATGCCCTTTCTACGCATGTTTTTCATGTGCAAATCCAGGTACCTCCACTCAGAAGTATTACTCGTGAGATGAGGCGCTTGTAGAGACTCCGAGGTATATGTACCGAGTCCATAGACCGAAGAGTCCCTTTCTACTCTACATTTTTGTGTTAGCCCTTCTACACTTTCGTTTCTATGTTAGATATTCCGGAGTTAGATGCTTGTAGACATTCAAAGGCTTGTGATCATGAGATTTCGGGTTTTGGGAAATGTTATTATTTTTCGAGAGTTGATAATGTGTATGTCGAGCGGCACTTTTAAACACTGTTTTATTCTCTATTTTGATTTTCTATTATTTCTTCCGCAAATTAGTTTATTTCCCGCATTGTTAGGCTTACCTAGTCGTAGAGACTAAGTGCCGTCACGATGGTTTACGGAGGGCGAACTAGGGTCGTGACATGACGTTGGAATTGTTTGTAATTTGATTCATTAATAATGCCCATTCTTTGTTAGAATGAAATTTCCCATTCTTGAAACTTTTTGGATTTTAGAAAGAAGTCTCATAATCATTGAATTGCGATACGAGTCATTCCACCGATTATAATCAATGAATTGTGATATGATGCCACCTTTTAAATTGTAATATGAGTCATTCCAATTGCATGGGGGGCTGCTACCTCATGCTTTTTTTTTAATACTTATCCAATATATGCCCAATTAATTAGGTCAGTCTCATTATCCAGTAATTAATCAATTACCCGCATAATTAAGAATTGTCTCAATTTACTTAAAATACTACTCTCTTTTAACATACCTTGTACACTTACTAGCATATTCATGTAGTACCTTGTGTGACACTAGTCCATAAATATCGAGTATTAACGCTCGACCCATATTTTATCTCAATATGTTAATCTTGGACAAAAAAAATATTTTCTTTGACTTGTTTCCCCTCTCACTTTCACGAATTTACTCGTCATTTATTCAGAATAGCATAATCCATATAATCTCCAAATAATCTCTTTCCATGTACTAATGTCAATTACCTTACAACAAATTAAATGTACAATACTACAAGGTGCAACATCGTCGTAATTTAATACTGCGAGATGTAGCAACATCATAATATAATACTACGGGATGTAATATCGATGTAATATTGCGGGGCGTAACATACTTCTAGCTAGGTGAGCGGGCGGTGGGACACCCGGTGCCGGAAACATGGCACGAGAACCCTGATGCTGAGAACTGGTCGAGGCTCGAGGGAAAAATCTAGCAATGTGCCTCGGATCGCCACAAGTATAATAAGACTTCAGCTGCTGAGACTGCTGACCTTGAAACAGACCTTGACGGCCTGATTAACCACCTGAAAACTCTAGAGCGGAGATGCACTAATATGAGCTAGCGGTGCATTGTACGGTAGTTTAGAATATTGCATATGATGGCCACAGCCACCTGGAGCACCATGAGAAGTCTGAAGTGCTGAATGAAATGGCCTGGGAGGATGGCCTCTACCAAAAGAATCCCTGCCTTCAGACAAGGCACCACTGAACCTACCAGAATGACGAGGCCTCTTATCAGACCCCTGACTACTTCCCTGAGCTAAAACTATCTCGACTCGCCTGGCCACATTGGCCGCATCCTGAAAAGAAATCTCGCTCCCTGACTCCCTAGCCATCTGAATTATAATAGGCTGAGCGAGTCCCTCAATAAACCTCTTCACTCTCTCTCTCTGTCCCGATGGTGAGTAAAAGAAGAGCATGACGAGCTAAATCAATAAACCTAGTCTCATTTTGTGTGACAGTCATAGAACCCTACTAAAGATGCTCGAACCGCCTGTGGTATTCCTCTCTCTGAGTGACGGGTAGGAACTTCTCGAGAAATAGCTGCGCGAACTTGTAACCCAGATGGTCTGTACAAACAATATTCTCTCCACCATTTCTTGGCAGAACCTGACAGACGAAAAGTAGCAAAGTCAAACCTATTGGTCTCCACTATCCCCATGTTCCGTAGAACCTCGTGACAACTGTCCAAGTAATCTTGGGGATCCTCTGAAGATGTACCGCGATAGGTAGTAGTTAAAATCTTGGTGAACATGTCCAATCTCCACAAGGCATCAGAAGACATATTTAACCCATCACCGGTCTGTGCTACAATACTCGGCGTAACTACCCCAACTGGTGAGCTGATAGAGACTGAAACTGGGGAGCCATCTTCTCCAGAGTGTGAGTAGCGGAAGTATGTGCTCCTCCTCCAGCCTGAGAGGCAACTAGTTCTATTGGAAGTATGCCTGCCTGAGTGACACTCTCCATGAGGCCCACCAGATGAACCAAAGCATCCTAAAGTGTCGGGGTAGTGATGAACCTCACCGAAACCTGAGCTGGCCCTGATGAAACGGTCTGGGCCGTAACCTCATCATCAAATTCTACCTGAGGCTCCGCCGCTGGTGCTCCTGCTCTTGATGAGACCTACCCCTACCTCGGCCTCGTCCTCTGCCCCTCGTAGAAGTAGCCGCTAGGGGCTTGGGGCTGTTGATCTGCTGATAAAGCGGTACATGTTTTCGACATCTAGGAAAGAGAAAAGTAGAATTTCAATTAGTATTGAGAAATCAAATCACACGACAGAGAAGAATAGATGTGAAGTTATTTCTGAACTCTGTAGCCTCTGAAGCATAAGCACAGACGTCTCTGTACCGATCCCTCAGACTCTACCTAGCTTATTCATTAATTTTGAGACCTAGGCAACCTAGGGCTCTAATACTAACTTGTCACGACCCATATTTCTCATCATTGGGATCGTGATGGCGCCTAAATCTTGAATACTAGGCAAGCCAACAAATACGATTTTAACATATTAATCATTGATTAAAACAATAATAAATAATAATTAAAACAAGACTACCCCAATGATCTGGTGTCACAATCCATAAACGTCTAAGAATTTCTACAAATACTGGTTTAAAGGAATATACATCTGTTTTTTGGAATGAAATAAAATAGGAACTAAGATAGAGAGAAAGGGACTCCAGGGTCTGCGAACGCTGATAGATCTACCTTGGGTATCCTGTGGACTGAAGGCAGCAACCCCAAACCCTGATCAGTATGGTCCAGCACCAGGATATGCACAGAAAGTGCAGAGTGTAGTATCAATACAACCGACCACATGTTCCGGTAAGTTCCAAGCCTAACCTCGGCAAAGTGGTGTCGAGGCCAGAACATGACAAATAACATAAACCTGTGCAGTTAAATAATATACTAACGGAATAACAAGTAATAGAAGCTGAGCAGAAATTAACGGGAAGGGAAACATGTTATGGGGGTACCAAAATAAGGAATCACAATAGTAAATGAAATTAAACAGCTAGTACACTTGAACCAATAACAACAAATAAACACAACAAACAAAAAAATGCACGGCATCACCCTTTGTGATTTTACTCTCAATCCTCACAATGCAATCAATAATAAAAACGTGCATGGCATCACCCTTCGTGCTTTATCACTCTTCCTTACCATATGAATAATGAAAAATATGCACGACATCACCCTTCGTGCTTTATCACTCTTCCTCACCATATGAATAATATAAATGTGCATGGCATCACCCTTCGTGCTTTATCACTCTTCCTCACCATAAGAAACAACTGAAGCAATAACAACCCGGCAAGGGCATCACAATCAAACAACTTCGTTATATCACTTATTTTCACAACAGAAATCCCAACTTTATCCAATACTCAACAAATATCCAAAACCAATAAAACATAATAAGGCTTGTTTAACATGAGTAATAACTAGTTTAAGCAGGAATAATATATATAAAGAAACACAATGGTCACAAGTACAAGAGTCACTCGCATGCTATGACCCGACGACAATGTATAGACACTCGTCACCATACCTATACGTTGTACTTAACAACTAAACAAGTAGAAAATAAGGAAACAACACCTAATCCCTCATGCTAAGGTTTGCCACAACACTTACCTCGATTCCACGACCAAATTCAAGCCTCCAATACTGCTTTTCCCTTAGTTTCTACTTCCAATCCGCCCGAATTTATTCATAATTAACTTATTAAGATCAATTAAAGCCAAAGAAACCAATTCTGATGAAAAATTATAGATTTCCCAACATTTTTCCAAAAAACTCTAAAATTGACCTCGGACCCGCTTGGTCGAAACTCAAAGTTCGGACCAAAACTCGATTACCCATTCACTCACTATCCTAAATATGAAATTAGTTTCGGAATCTGACCCCAAATCGAGGTCTAAATTCCCAAATTTGTAAAATTTCCAATTCCCCCAAAATCACTAATTTCTACCCTTAAAGAACAAGGTTGAGGCCTAGAAATCTAATGGGTGTTGATGCAAAATGAAAGAAATGAGTTTAAGAACACAAACCTATGATTTGGTGTTGAAATTTCTTTTTCAAAAATCGCCCAAGTTCGAGTTTTAATGGAAGAAATATGAAATTATGGAAGACTCCCGTTTTTTATTATGTTTTTAAAACACTGGACAGACCTTCTTCGCGTTCGCGAGAGGTCTGCTGTGTTAGCGAAGCTGCAGCCCTAGTGACTTTCACATTCTCTAGACACCATACGCGCTCGTGAAGGTATATCCCCCTAACTTTCACAGTCACGAGCCGCTTGCCACGTTTGTGTAGAGTATTATTCACCTTCCCTAGTTCTTATGCTTAGCGTTCGCGATAACCTGGACGCGTTCGCAAAGGGTAATGCCCCCAACGCTTCGCGTTCGCAACCAATGTCTTGAGTTCGCGTAGAAGGATCGCTCCCTCAGACAAATTTTCCCTTCGCATTCGTGTGAGTTGTTTTGCGAAAGCGAAGAAGGATACACGTCTGCACCTACAACAGCAAAACAACAGAGATCTCTAAGTCCAAAACACCTTGAAGCCTATCCGAAACTCACCCGAGCCGTCGGGGCTCCAAACCAAACATGCACACAAGTCTACAAGTATCATACGGACTTGATCATGTGATAAAATCTCTAAAATTACACCTAAAACTACTGATTTAGCAACAAAATCAATGAAATTCTCAAGAACACTTAAAGTTTCTATTTTCACAACCGAAGATCCAAATCACATCATATAAACTCCGTTTCTCACCAAGTTTCACAGACATGACTTAAATACCATATTGAACCTGTACCGGCTCTGAAACCAAAATACAAGCCTGATACAACCAAGATCAAGCATTATTAAATTTCCAAAAACCATAATATTTTTAATTTAGCAATTTTCTTCAAAAATTCATTTCTCAGGCTAGGGACCTCGAAACTCGATCCCGGGCATACGTACGAGACCCATATTTTCATACTGACCCTTCGGGACCATAAAATTGCGGGTCCATATCCGTTCACTAAAAATACTGACTAAAGTCAACTTAAATCAATTTTAAAGGCAAAACATAATATATTTCTCAAATTTCACATAAAGGCCTTCTGGAAACACGCCCGGACTACGCACGAAATTGAGGAGAAAGAAAATGAGGTTTTGAAGGCCTCGGAACCCCGAATTGGGTTGTAGAACATGAGATGACCTTTTGAGTCATCTCAACCACCTTTTTACTTTACTTTAAAAGGATCACACAAATCAGAGTGTACTAGCTCCAGTAAATTGGGCTTTCTTGAGGGATGATGACTATGAATGGAAACCCTTTTCTGTTTGCCATCTAAACAATGTATACAACTTTTTAGCTTTGCTTATTTCACACTAGAAATCAAACTTTTCTTAGCCAAACACGTAATCCCCCTCTCGCTCATATGACTTAATCTTTTGTGCCACACTACTGATAAAGTATCACTTCCCACTAGATTTATGGAGTCATTAAGAATAGAGCCATGTGTCACATATAAATGACCAAACTTGATTCTTTGAGCCACTATTAACGAGCCTTTAGTGAGCTTCCATTGGCAATTAAAGAGAGAATTATGATAAACTTCATCGTCTAATCTTCCTACGGAGATCAAATTGAAAGGAAAGTCTGGAGCATGCTTGACGTCATGAAGAACTAACGTTGAACCATTATTAGTTTTCAAACAAACTTTGACAACACCAAGCACCTTAACTTCACTAGCATTGCCCATCTTTAACACTCCAGAATCGATAGAAGTATAAGTTGAGAAAAAATCTTTTCTTGGTGTGACATGTGAGGTAGCTCCAGAATCTACTATCCAGCTCGTCTCATGGGATAATTGATGACGCTTTCATCATAAGAAAAAAGAAGGTCATCTCGAACAATAGAAACAACATTGTTCTCGTTATTTTCAACTTTCTTTCCTTCTCTAATGTCTTGATTTAACTTGCGGCAAAACCTTTTGTTGTGTCCTTTCTTGCCACAATGGTTGCATGTAATATTATAGTATTTGGACCCTCACTTACTTCTACTTTTACTTATATTCCTTGATTCTCTTGTTCTATCTCTCCCCCAATCTTGTGTAACCATGATATCTGCTTGTGAGGACGAATCCTGAGATTTTCTCCTTACTTCCTCGTTAAACACATCACTCTTAGCATATTTCATAGTCACCTTGCCTCTAGGAGCAGAATTTGTCCAAGAAACATGAAAAGTTTCTCAAGAGTCTAGCAGAGTATTAAGAAGCCAAAGTCCTTGTAGCTCATCATCAAAATTAACTCCTATCCAGACAGCTGATCAAGGACGCCCTAAAAATTATTTATGTGATCAAGGATAGGGCTGTCTTCCTTGTATTTAAAGGTCATCAATTGGTTTAGTAGGAACAACTTGATGTTCCCAGTTTTTGAAGCATAAAGAGTCTCTAGCTTTTCCTACAATGATCTCGTATGTGTCTCATTCACAATATGGTTGTGAATATTATCTTCAACCCATTATCGTTATATATCCACATACTTATTGGTGTTCAAAATTTCAATCTTCATCAGATATACTCTCGGGTTTATGAGCTAAAAAAACGGGTAGATGCAACTTCTTCATGAACAACAAACCTTTCATTTCGCTTCTCCAAATATTATAGTTTCTCCTATTTAAACATACATCTTGCTCATATTCGCTTCCATTCGTAACAACCCGGGGAAATATCAATGCTCTGATACCATTGTTATGTCGAGAAAGAGGCAAACCCAAAATATAGAAGATAAATAACACCAAATTTTGATGTGGAAACCCCTTCAAATTGAAGATAAAAACCATGAGATCACAAAGATCCAAAAAGCTCAACTATAACAATAACAAGGTTACAATAGTTGTTCAAATTATCTACAAAACAAGTGCCAAATACGGAGCAACAATACCAACAAGAGCAATAACTAATTAACTGAAGAAAGAAAACAAAATCCACAAAAATGAAGCTGCTGTTCAAGGATTAAAATAAGGTGTTACGCGCCTCAAAATTAGATCTTCACTGTTTAAATCAAAGGACAAGATACTATGAACTCACAGTCAAAATATTAGCCCGATCCAATGGTTAACAAATCAGAAAACTTGATTTTAAGTTTGATGGTCAAAATAAAAATTTGCAGCAAAACGAATATTTTTCTTCTCTCTTCTCTCTTGATGAAAGTTCTCTCAAAAACAACTCTTATGTGCTTAAGTCTTTCAAAGACTTGTATCAATGAGCATAAAAATAATTTTCCAAGGTTTTCCTACTTATAGATTATGAGTGGTGCTTTCTCTTAAGCCAAAACTCACTCAAAATAGGAATAAACACCGAATCCAATTTCGAATAGGAATGGAAACGAAAATAGAATAGGGTTAGACCATTGGTCCTTTGGCTGGACAACATGGGCATGTGCCCAACAAAAAGAGCAAATTATGCTTTATACCCATAAAAGACAAAATATTTACTTGTGTCTACCCATGTTCATTTCTTTTACATTTTATAGCACATTTATTTTACCCGCTCTGCCCATACTTATCTTTGCCATTGTTTAGCATGAACGTTCATGTTCTCAGATTCATATGCACCTTTGTTGTAAGTATATCGCATTTTCCTAATACGTTTTATCATCTTATCATAATAATACTAATTAAAAATAATATAATATAAAATTATAAAAATATATGAACCTGAAGAGAACAAAAAGATATTATTTTTATTATTATTATTTTGAAAAGGTATCCATCAATGTTATGCTCACACATTGAATATCCACCATTATTGGGCAGGGGTGTTCATGGTTTGACGGAAAACCTATCCAAATCGAAAACCGAACCAAAATGATTAAGTAAACCGATATTTTTTTTATTTGGATTGGTTTGGTTTTAAATTTTAAAAATCGATAATATTTGATTTGGTTTTGGATCTATTTTAAAAAATCAAAAAATAAACCGAACCAACCCGATTAATTATATACAAAATTTAATAATTATTTATATACAATGTAATCTCTTTTTGTTAATAATTTTAATTGTTATTTTTAATTTTGGTTTATATTATTATATCTTAAAAGATTGCCTAAGCCCAAAACAATAGGATTCGACCAATTTTCTTTTCATTAATAGGCTCTAATTCTCTAACCCTCCGCACATACTTTTACATAAAAGAAGAGTTAAAAAAAAGTAAAGAAAGCACATTCAAATTGCAAGACAAAAATGGCTAAAGCTTGAGAAAGCAAACTTTTAGTTTGTTTTTTGTTCATTCTTTTCATATAAACATATAAATAAACTTTCAGCTCTCAAAGAAATATACAAAAAGCATAAATTTGGCCAATTATTTTTAGGTTGTTGTCTAGCGTTATTTTAATATTATCGACATATCATTAGCTTACTGAGAACCGAAAAACCGAACCAAACCAATAATAATTAAACCGATGGTTTGTATTTAATTTGATTTGATTTTGGTTTTAAAATTTTAAAAACTGATTAAATTGGTTTGGTTTTGGTTTTAATCAATCAAAAACCGACCAAACCAAATCGTGAACACCCCTAATGTTGGGCTTGAAGCTCAATTTTATTTTTAAAGATTTCTTGTTTGATTCAAAGTGGGTACTGTTAAATATTTCTTAGAGTACCTTCTGGAAGTTCATACTGAAATTTGGTAGCGTTTGGAGCTGATTTACGGTGATTGAGATCGAAATTTTCAGTTGAAAATCGAAGAAGAACACCGCTACAATATACCCTTACAATATACAATATGTTGTAGGAGTATATAGCTATTCGGCAATACTATACTATTATAGTTTACAAAATAGAATACTGCTACAGTACACTAATATACTATAGGAATATATAGTTATATTGCAACAGCATACTATTATAGTATATAATATATTGTTATAGTATACTGTAATAATATGCAAGATACTATAATAATATGTTATAATAGTATACAATATACTATAATAGTATACTTATTACCCGTAAATTCACTTGTCTTTTCCCTTTTAATTTGTTTTAAGTTTTTACCCAGCGTGAGGGGCAAATTGAAAATATAAAAAAAAATAAAAATTTATAGTATGCTATATGATGTAACAATATACTCTTACAATTATATCCTTTTAGAATTTTTTAAATTTCATTTTGACAACTAATATTATTTCGGTTTAATAATTAAATAAAAAAATTAATTCTTTTCGTACAAATGTATACCCTGTTGGTATAGTTATATACTATACTGGTATCATATGTTAGTTAATATTTTTTTGGTTGTATTAACAACATTTAATTGGTACACAATTTGATTTTTCTTTATTAACAAAATAAAAAAAAAGAATAATAAAAAATAGTGAAAACAGTAAATAAAATTAGATTATGAAGAGAAAAAGAATATAAAAACAGAAGTTAAATGAAATTAGAAAAGGAAAAAAGAAAAAAATAAGAAAAAAATGAGAAAAAAAGAGAAAAGAAAAAAAGCATAGAAATAAAAAAGAATCGGAGAATAAAGAAAAAATTCCCCACAAAACCTACTATGGGTAGAAAATATAATTAGTTTATGGCAGGAAAATAAATAGGTAGACAAGGGTAATAGTTTTATTTTTGTGGGTAACTGTGTCAAAACCCCCAACATAAACCGTATATTGGTACTAATGTGTATAGTATTCCCTCCGATTTACTTTAACTGATTTTTTAGTTATTTTTTAATCATATTAAGGAATTCATCTTTTTGCTTTAATTAATAATAAAACTGACTATATTAATCTTAATTTATTAATTGAAAGTATAACAAATACTCCTAGATTATTTACACCAATAACAACTTAGGAATAAAAGAAAATTAATTTCTTCTTAATATTTTAAAAAATTAAATATTATAGGCCAAAGGGACTATCAGCTGGACAATATAATGGCTTCATATATTTGAAAGGTCTTTTTTCTTATCTTATCTTTCAATAGGATTGACTACATTTGAAGTCTCCATGAGACAACGGTGGCGGTTGGGGCGGCTATTTTTACCCTACGACTTCAAAGGCAACTCTCCTTAACTTCCACTATCCTTTGCAAAAATAATTTTAGCTATCATTTAGATATAAATTTAGTTGAAACTTGAAAAAATTATTTTTGAAGTAGTTTTGAAAAATAATTTTTGGATGTTGAAATTATATTTGGAGGTGTATTTTATTTGAAAAAAATTTGAAGTTTTGTGAGTGGGAGAACAAGTTTCACCCAAAATCTACCCTAAACTAGATTTTGGGAACTTGAAATATAATTTCAAATTTTTTTTCGAAAATTTAAAAAATTCCAAAAAGATATTGTTCAAAATTTTTACTCAGCTCACTCACAAAACTTCAAATTTTTTTCAAAAATAGATCATTAATCTATGAACAAACAATATTTTCAAAAATAATTTTAAAAAAATGGTGTCAAAATGTATGGCCAAACGGGGCCTTACTGGGCGTTTGGATATAAGAATTGTAAAATTTCCAAAAAAAAGTAATTTTTTTTTCAAGTGAAAATGTAATTTAAAATTTTGAATTATGTTTGGACATAAATATAATTTTGGGTTATTTTTGAAGTTTTGTGAGTGAGCTGAGTAAAAATTTTGAAAAATATCTTTTTGGAATTTTTTAAATTTTCGAAAAAAAATTTGAAATTCATTTTTGTCATGACCCCAACCCCGGTCATGATGGCGCCCAATACACTGATAGACAAACCTGACCTTTCAAATATATTTCCCAACTTAAACAAATCATAGATGCAAAGCAAAGGGAATAATTACTAAGTCATTTTATCAAAAGTCTAGAAATAACGATGGAATATGCAGAAGTTTAACAAAATACTGTAACATAGCCCCAAATAGGATCCGGTGTCACGAATATGAGCCTCTAATACATAATGTCAACCTACTACAAGTCTGTCTAAGAAATGGGAAATAAAAGATAGGGATAGAAGGGAGAGATCAAGGCTGCGAATGCCATGCAGCTACCTCGATACTCCCGAATGCTACTGCGCTGCTAAACAAATCCTCACTTAGCCTGTGGGGTACCTAAATCTGCACGCAAGGTGTAGGGAGTAATGTGAGTACTCCGATCCAGCGAGTAATAAACATAAATAAAGGCTGAGAATAAGAAATTCTGAAATAAGACAAAGTAAACTATAACTGGCAGTCCAGAACACTTAATAGTAAAGCAACAAACCGATGAAATAAGGTACAGAAATGCTATGACAAGTAAACCTGATAAGTATCAAATGCATATATGCAATGCATCACATAGAATGGCACACTTTAGTACCCGCTGTGGCGTACAGCCCGATCCATTTAACGTCGATGGGGCTCACTGGGGATGTGTACTGACTCCGGAGGTGCTCCTACAGCCCAAGCGCAAATAATCAAGCCATCTCGTGGCACCAACCAGGCTCTCGGCCTCAATATTAATATAATACCGCTGCGGCGCGCAGCCCGATCCATGCTCAGTCCAGAAATTCACATAAGGCTCTCGGGCAATATTAAAATAATAAGTTCTCAGCTCAGAATGTTTTGTTTTCAAGTCTTGGAAAGATGGCTGAGCATTTCAAAACAGTATTAAAACTTAGTACTAAAATCAGTTAACAAGTTAAATAATGTGAAAACAGTGATAGCAATCCCTGAAGGATTCAAATAACTGGCACAAAGCCCAAATATAACAATTTAGTCCAAGTAGGATGATTATCAAACAAGTCTTAGTCGAAACCACTGTGTAAACATCACTCGGGACGGACCAAGTCACGATCCCCAACCACAAACGACCCTGCACTCGTCATAGGGCGCGTGTCTCGCCTCAATATAGCGTTACAATGTGAAATTTCGTGGGTTTCAAACACTCAGGACATCATTTACATCTATTACTCACCTCAAGCCGGCCAAAAGTCTAGCTCGCTATGCCTTTTCCTCTCGAATCGACCTCCTCGTGTGTCGAATCTGATCAAAACCACAAGGAATACGTTACAATAGGCTAAGGAAATATAACCCAAGCGAAAAGACTCGAAAAATATCGAAAATCACGAAGTTGGCAAAACCCGAGCCCCGGGCCCACTTCTCGAAAAATCAGAAAATTTACATCACCAGATTTCTTATCTTGCCACGAGTCTATACATATCAAATTTACCAAAATCCGAGCTCAAATGCTCCCTCAAACTCTAAATTTCCATTTCAAAAGTCAAGCCCTAGTTCTTCCACTTTTAATCAAATTTCCATGAATTTAAGTGTTGATTCTTCAATGAAATGATGATTCTAGGTCACGAGACTCACCTCCAATCAATTCCCGTCGAAACCCTTTTTAATCCTCGTCAAAAAGCTCCCAAGGTTGCTCAACAATGGTGAAAATAAGACCTAGATCGCGGAGGAAATATTATAGGGTTGCCCAGCTCTTTTCGCTTTTGCGGCCCCTCTCCCGCTTATGCGGGACCGCTTCCGCGACTATTCTTCCGCTTCTGCGGTAATTTCAAATAAGGCCACGACCGCGTCTGAGGTCAACAAGTCGCTTCTGCGACTCCGCTCCTGCGGATTTTCTCCCGCTTATGCGGAAATACCAAACTCGAGTCCAACCGCTTCTGCGGTTACATCATCGCATAAGCGATAACGCTTCTGTGGCTACCCAATCGTTTCTGCGGAACCAGCACCCAGGCCTCCTCATTGCTTCTGCGGTCAATCCTTCGTATAAGCGTGTCCGCTTTTGCGGTCCAAGACTCGCAGAAGCGAAAATACCAGTTGCAGCAGGCTTCAGCAACATGCAAATTGCAAAACTCTCCGTTTAACCATCCGAACTCACCCCGAGGCCTCCAGGACCTCAACCAAAAATACCAACACATCCTAAAATATTATTCAAACTCGTTCCAATTATCAAAACACATCAAACAACGCTAAAACCATCAAATCACATCGGATTCAAGCCTAAATTCTTCAAAAACTTCCAAAACACGCATTTGATCAAAAATCCCGACACCTCCGAATGACCTGAAATTTTGCACACACATCAAAAATCACCTAACGAAGATACAACAACTCTCGAAATTCCATTCCGACCCTCGGATCAACATCTCACCTACCAACCGGATTTCGCCAAAATACTAACTTCGCCAATTCAAACCTAATTCTACATCGGACCTTCAAAATCACTTCCAATCACACTCCTAAGTCGCAAATCACTCCACGAAGCTAACCGAATCACCGAAAATCACATCCAAGCCTTCTAACTCATAAGTCAACGTCCGGTTGACTTTTCCAAACCAAACCTTCCTTAAAGAGTCTAAGTATCTTATTTCCTACCAAAACTAACCTAATTCAACTCTAAAACTCTAAATGCCGATAATGAAACATGAAGAAGTATAAAATGAAAAAAAACGAGGCGGTAACACATGAGACGACGGGTTGCATCGTCACAATTTTCAAGTGAAAAATAAAAATTTTATGACCAAACACCGATTTCAAAAAAATTGAAAAATTTCTTAGTCCAAACAGGCTGTTAATGACTATTAGTTTCAGAAATTAAGGCTTATGTATTAATCTTAAGGTCATTAGTTTTGAACCCATTACTTTTTTAAAATTATGAGTTTATGTTATTTATTACAATTTTAGTGGAAATTTATATACAAATATATGTTTTAATTTGCATCAAAATTAAAATATTAGGTTCAAATAAATCTAGTAATTTAAAGCTCCATCCACCTCTATTAATAGGCTGTTGTTTCTCCACTGTCCTCCTTGCCAATTCGCGAACATCTTATGCTTTTTCGTTTACGTTATTCCTTGTCCTTTAAACAAGCTTAATAGATTAAGTTACTAAGTATTTGTGTGAGAATATATAAGTATTTATTATGTCTATGTCAAATAACATGATAACATCATCCTTTCGTATTATATTCAAGTACTAGTTTATACTCAATTTATATCACATCGAGCATCTAGCTTGATTTGAACTACGACATGTATGATGACACGTAGAGCTTAATAGACATGGTGTTCATAGCTAGAAAATCGAACATGTAACAGTTATGAATTGCACTTATAACACTACAGAGATATATATTAATGTTGGCTCAAGAACAGGTGAAATTTTGAAGAATGACAAAAGAACTCAGTTATGGATCAGGTCCACCTTGTGAAGCACAGTCATGATCAATCTATATATGTGAGATGCACGTGAAAGAGATAAGTCCTATTGATAAAGTAGCAATATCTCCTGATATAATCAAAAAGGTTGCATGTTAGATAAGGAGAGATAGTCTCTTTATACGAAGAGAACACAATGCAGGATAAAGATAGTGTTAGAGTTTGATATCATCAAAAACTCTTCTACGATAGAAGAGCAGCAACTGAGTCCAAATCAAACTCTGACTACTAACCTATTAAATAACAGTGATTGTTCTCTTTTACAGGTATTGCACATACGCAGAAGTTAAACTAAATTGAGAGCAAAAGAGCAAGGCGATTTTGCAAGCAATTTATGTGAGATTTGAGTGTGCACTCCTGAACCTACTTGAACGAGATAGAAGAACCAGTTCCATTGTGTCTTTCTTTTATTCTATTTCAATTGTAGTAGGTGGTTTAAAGTTGTACCTTTCAGCTTTCATAGAAGCAATTGTATAAGGTACCTAGAGTGTTCAAGTTATAGTTAACTTGAAGTTGTCGCAACATTTTAGGCTATGTGCCACAACGGGATTAGAGTTAATCCTTAGGTATACAAATATTTTTTGTAAATGCTATTTTGGCTCAATGATTTTAGTGAAAGTTTAAAAAAATCCTACTAAGTAGTAGGTCGTGATTTTACATCTTTTGAACTAGTTGTTTTCCACGTAAAAATCTTTATGTTCTTTACTTTTAGTATTTATTATTCTTCAAACAGTAGTAATTGGAACACATAGAAGAACCAGGTTCTCCTATAGAGTAGTTAAGCGAAAATTAGGTAACACACAAATCATCACCCCCCTCCCCCTTCTTGTGTGGCATTGTCGCTTAAAACATCAATTGGTATCAGAGCGGGTTATCCTTGAAGAGGCTAATCACCTTAGGAAAAGATCAAGATGAGTGCACCACCTGGAAACTGGAAAGGGAAATCTACTGCTAAGCCTCCACTCTTCAATGTTCAGTACTATTCCTGGTAGAAGAACAGGATGAGAGATCATATCATAGGAGAGGACTATGACCTCTGGGACATAGTCACTGATGGTCCTTTGGCAACTACAAAGAAGAATGAGGAAGGAGTGGATGTGCCAAAGACAAGAGTTGTCTGCACTACTGAAGATTTAAAGAAATAGGAGAAAAATGCCAAGGCCAAAAAATGGCTTGTGTGTGGACTGGGTCCAGACGAGTACAGTAGAATTCAAAGTTGTACTACTGAAAAGAAAATATGGGACACTTTACAAGTGGTTCATGAAGGAACTCCTCAAGTAAAGAGATCAAGAGGAACACTGTTATACTTTCAATATGAGAACTTCAGTATGAAGGAAGGAGAATCTATCCAGGAGATGTACACAAGATTCACAACACTAACAAATGAACTTAAATCTCTTGGTAGAATTATACTTGAAGAGGACAAGGTTGAGAAAATCTTGACAAGAGTTTTACCAGTGACTTGGAAAATCAAAATCACTACTATTCAGGAATCAAAGAACATTACTACCCTCAAGCTGGATGAACTGATTGGAAACATCAGTGCCTATGAACTAAGAAGGCAAACCATGAAAATGGATGCACCCAAAAAGGAAAGAATTTTTGCTCTCAGAATAGCTGAAGGTGCAGATCTGGAGGATGATGAACTATCCATGATCATTAGAGATTTCAAAAAGTACCTGATGAGAGGAAAGGGTTCTTCAAGAGGTACAAACTTCAATAAACCTAAGGCTCCTGAGAAACAGACCAATGAGGGCTGCTATGAATGTGGTAAGACTGATCACATGATCAAGAACTGTCCTCAATGGAAAATTGAGTGGAAGAAGGAAATGGCTGAACGAAGGAATAGGAAGAAGGAACAGGTTCAACCCAAAAAGAACAAAGGATCAACAAAGGCTATGGTTGCTACGTGGGGAGAAACATTAGATGATGACTCAGAAGATGAAGCTGGAGATGAACAAGCATTTATGGCCATCAGAGAATCAGATGATGAACAAGAGGTAAGTGTCCTTCATCTCAAAGACATGATTAAATTCATGTCTAAAGAAAGGTTGTCTGAACTATTGCTAGGCTTCATTGATGCGTCTGAAATAATTAACAATGAGAAAAATTAACTGTCTAGGGAATGTGTAATCCTAAAATCCAAGTGCAAGAATCTAGAATTTAGGGCTAATGAGAGTGACAATAAAAATGCTGAGTTAAAGAACCAGGTTCTTGAACTTGACACCAGTGTCCTAGAACTTAGGACTGAGAACTTAAAATTGAAACTGGGAACAGGTAAGAACAAAGCTGATCACACTCTAGAATAAAACTTAGAAAAAATGAACGATTAGATGTACAGGAAGGATGAGCAGATACAAGCCTTAAAAGAAGATCTAGGGAAGGTAAAACATGAACTAGACATAACTTGCAAATGGAACAAAGCTTCTGATGTACTTTCCTGGCTACAAGAACATCACAATAGCAACAAAAAAGGACTTGGCTATAGGACTCAAATACCTAAGTGGGATCTTAAAAGCAAGTACCTCACTCTTCCCGAGAACAAAATCTGCATACACTGTGGCAAGACTGGCAATTACAAAAATGAATGTAATGCAAAAGAAAAGGCCAGTCAAAAAAACAAAGCTTCTGTTCAATAGAAAAATAGGCTGCCTAGGTGGGCTAAAAGGAATTTGATTTTACCCTTTGCCTATAGAAAGGGACCCAAACTAGTTTGGATTCCTAAGACTAACCCCTGATTTCTTTTCAGGCCCAAGTGAAGGGAAGTAGCCAAATATGTTACATGGATAGTGACGGCTCAAAATACATAACTGGAAGTAAGAACCAATTTCTTTCACTCGAGGACCTAAAAGGAGGTAGTAAGAACCAATTTCTTTCACTCGAGGACCTAAAAGGAGGTACGCTACTAGAAATACAGTATTTTCCCATGGAAATTTCCCAGGGAAAAGTTGTACGTGACAACTCCCACCGAAACTCAGTGGGAAAAGTGAAATTTATTTTCCAACGTTTTGGCGCGAAATGCGCTCAATTTATTCCCTCTAATTTTGTGGGAAAATTCATTAAAAAAATATTTATATAAAACTAAAAAAAATTCCAGGGAAAACAGTGGGAAAATATAAAAAAAACATTTTGAAATATTCCCACAGATTCTGCGTGAACGAAAAATTTTGAATTTTAAAATGTTTTCCCACAGAGATTTCCAGGGATGTAGTGGAAAAGTTTTATTATTATTCATATAGCCTTTTAGTTTTCTCTCTGTGTATATTTTGTGTTTTCTGCCTTTCTACCTCTGCCTCTCCGCTCCAAGACCAATTCTTCACCTCGAGCTCACTCCCTTCCCAGGTAACTCTCTCTCTCTCTCTATCTCTCTCTCACCCTCTCCTTTTTCGATTTTGATTTTTCCAAATTTAGGGATTTTCTGCTATTTCAAACCCTAGGTTTGAAAAAATGTGATGGTAATTATGAGAGTACAACAACAACGGTTTGTTCAACTAAATGCATACAATTTTAATCAAAATAATATTGCTGTTTTACATCTGAATTACCACTGTAACAATAAATTTTCGCGTCGAGAAAATAAATAATCAAGACTAGAAAATTGCGTAACAAAATATAGTATTTGATTTCAATAA
>MDKF010898372.1:0-39456 GCA_026770625.1 Nicotiana glauca
ATATATATATATATATATACATACACACACACACCCCAGTAGGGCCCTGACCTGATCTCGTCACTACTCGATCGAGGTTAGGCTTGACACTTACTGGATACCGCTATGGTGTGCTCATGCCCTTTCCTGCACATATTTTTCATGTGCAAATCTAGGTACCTCATAGCAGTTGCATTACCAGTAAGGCGAGTTGACTGTAGAGACTTCGAGGTATATCTACCGCCTTCGCAAACCTAGAAGTCCCTTTTAGACTCTGGAGTATGGGAGTATTGTGTCTTTCTTTAGCTTGTGACTTATGACATTTCGGGTTTTGGAGAGTTTATGTACTGTTTAAAAGTGATTAACGCATATGCCGAGCAGCATCGCATTCTTCGTTTAAATTAACTTATTAGTTGATAGTTTTTGTGTTTTGGTTTCTTTTTTCGCAAATGTTAAGCTTACCTAGTCGTAAAGACTAGGTGCCATCACGATGGTTCATGGAGAAAGAACTAGGGTCATGAAAAATTGGTATCAAAGTTTTAGGTTTATAGGAGTCGTGAGTTATAAGCCAGTTTATTACAGTCTCGCGGATCGATACAGAGACGTCCGTACTTATCTTCGGGAGGTTATGGAACTGTTAGGAAAATTCCACCTTATTTGATTCCTTGTCGTGTGAGGTTATTGACTTTGAAATTTTGAACTTCTGTCTTCTATTTTCTCATAGATGATGAGGACATGTGCTACCGAGATGAACAGGCACCACACCCTCTGCTATAACTACCACATGCTGGGGCCGAGGTAGAGGCTGAGGACGCGCACATAATGCAGCCAAAGCATCCGGGCGAGCAGCTACAGAGGATCCACCAGTAGCTCCAGCCGGAGCGCAAGCACCTAATGCGTTTACTACTACTCCATCTCTAGGAGACCCTTGCGCAGTTCATGAGCATGTAAGACACTCTAGCTCAGGTAGGGTCGATTTCCCTTGCTGCAACCACATCTTAGGCCGGGGAAGGAGCACAGACTCCCACCACCCGCACCCCAAAGTTGCGAGTTCAGGTTGATCAGATCCTAGAGGTTACACCGGTACCGCCCATAGCCCCATCTTACCCCGAGGGTAAGGCAGCAGTTTCAGAGGAAGAACAATGGAGGCTTGAGAGGTATAAGAAGTACGACCCTCCTACATTCATTGGTCTAGCATCAGAGCATGCTTAGGGATTTCTGGAGGAGTGCCACCATATCCTCCGCAATATGTGCATAGCAGAGTCGAGTGGGGTTTATTTCACTACCTTCCAGCTTCGAGGGGTGGCCTATAAATAGTGGCGTGCTTTTGAGTTGGACAGTCCGGTTGAGGCAGCTCCCCTTACATGGACTTAGTTCTCGGACATGTTTTTGAGAGAGTATGTCACTCAGAGCCTCAGGAACGCATGGCGTATAGAGTTTGAGTAGTTGAGCTAGGTTACTATGACTATTTTAGAGTATGCAGTTCATTTCGGTGACTTGGCTTGACATGCACCGACCTTGGTTTCTACAGTTTGAGAAAGGGTTCACTGGTTTATTAAGGGGCTCATTCCCAGTATCAAGTCTAGCATGGCTCGGGATTTAGAGATGGATATTGCGTATCAGAAGGTGGTGGGTATTGCTAGAAGAGTAGAGGGCATGCTTGCTTGGAATAGGGAGCAGAGAGAGGCCAAGAGGTCTCGAGAGTCAGGCCATTATTCTGGTGCCCATGCCCCAGATACAATTCATCATGGTAGGGGTTATGTGGGTAACCCCGTTCATTCAGCTCTTCCTGCCGCCAGTGGTATTCTAGCTCCTTCTAGACCTCAAGAGACTTATTATGCACCTCCAGTATCTATGTGCCTCATGCACGGGGTGCTTTCAGTGGTCAGTCTAGCAGGCTTGACCTAAGCCAACCATAGCCGCCACGCTATCCCAAAGCTTGTTTTGAGTGTGGAGACACTCGTTATGTGGTGAGGGATTGCCCCGGGCTTAGGAGGGGTGTACCTCCGCTGACTTCTCAACCACAACGTGCTCCGCAGGGTTCCCGACCTATGATTACAGTACCAGCTGCCACTCCACCTGCTCAGCCAGCTAGAGGTAAAGGTCGAGGAGGTAGAGGTTTCCCTAGAGGATGAGGCCAGGCTAGATACTATGCCTTTCCTGCACGTACAGAGGTTGTTGCTTCCGATTATGTCATTACAGGTATTGTTCTGGTCTATCATACAGATGCATCGGTTCTATTCGATCCAGGATCCACTTATTCCTATATGTCCTTTATTTTGCCCCATATTTGGGCGTATCTAGGAATTCTTTGAGTTTCCTTATTTATGTGTCTAATGCTATGGGAGATTCTCTTGTTGTGGACCGTATTTGCCGATCGTGTTTGATTGCTCTTAGTGGTTTTGAGACCATAGTCGATTTATTATTGCTTAGCATGGTAGATTTTGATGTTCTCTTCGGCATGGCCTGGTTGTAGCCCTATTTTGCTATTCTTGATTTTCACACCAAGACCATGACACTGGCTATGCCTGGTGTATCGCAACTAAAGTGGAGGGATACCTTATATTACACTCCCAGTAGAGTTATTTCATTTCTTAAAGCTCAGCAAATGGTTGACATGGGGTGTGATGCGAATCTAGCTTATGTGAGAGATGTCAGTATTGATACCCCTATAATTGATTCAGCCCCAATAGTGAGGGATTTCCCTGATGTGTTTCCAGCTGATCTTTCGGAAATGCCACCCAATAGAGATATTAATTTTGGCATTGATTTGTTGCCGGACACTCAGCCCATCTCGATTCCTCCTTATCATATTGCCCCTATTGAGTTGAAGGAGTTAAAGGATCAATTACAGGAATTGCTTGATAAGGGCTATATTTGGCCTAGTGTGTCACCTTGGGGTGCTCCTATCTTGTTTGTGAAGGAAAAAGATGGTTCTATGCGTATGTGCATTTATTATTGCTAGTTGAACAAAGTTACAGTGAAGAACCGGTATCCTTTGCCTCGTATTGATGACCTATTTGATTAGTTAAAGGGTGCTCCAGTGTTTTCCAAGATTGATTTTCATTCAATTTATCATTAGTTGAAGATTCGGGACCAAGATATCCTGAAGACTGCTTTTAGGACTCGGTACGATCAGTATGAGTTCCTTGTTATGTCATTTGGGTTGTCCAACGCCCCAGCAGCATTGTCACGACCCTAAATCCAAACTCGGTCGTGATGGCGTCTCTCGTAAAGACAAGGCTAGCTGATACACTTCCAATTTACTTTAAGTAGTTAAAATAATAAATACCAAGTATTTAATAGAAATAAAATTCCAAAATAATAGTATAAGTTACGGAATAAAAATAAACCGACACAGCCCGACATCGGGGTGTCACCAGTCATGAGCATCTAAAACAATACTAAAAGTCTGAAGTCTCACCCACTACTACATAATTGAATCAAAAGAAACTAAGATAGAGGCAGAATGCACTGGGTTGCGAATCGCCAAGCAGCTACCTAGTAAATCTCAGAAGACCTGCTGGAACTACCAACCCTTAGGAGCAGGACATGTAGTGCCCGAATCTGCACACAGGGGTGCAGGAAGTAAAGTGGGTACTCCAACTTAGTGAGTAATAAAAATAAATGATGACTGAGCGATATAAAATCACCTTAAACACAACATTAAGCTATAAGAGGAATAACAAAAGTCAGTAAATATAAGTAAGCAGGGAAATCTCATAAACACCTTTAAGCAATCAACAGTATATAGGAAAAAAACAAGAAAAGTAAACACATAAGAACTATCCCTCGGGCAGAATAACATCAAAATCAGCCCCTCGGGCAATATCACAGGACAATACCAGCCCCTCGGGATATATCTCATATCATAATGGGAACCCGCACTCACTGTATGTGTGCAGACTCCTGGAGGGGTGCCTTACGACCCTTGCAATATCAAGCCATCTCGTGGCATCATAAATAGACTCTCGGCCCAATATCAATATAATGCCACCTCGTGGCGTACAATCTCAGGCCCTCGGCCTCATTATCATAATCAGTATATCATTGTTGCGGCGTGTAGCCCGACCCAAAAGTATCCTCACAATACAGGCCTTTGGCCTTACTCAGTCAGAATCTCATAAGCTTCTCAGGCAATAGTAAAAATATGCAGCTCAGCTCAAAATATCTTAAAAATATCATTTACCGTGTTTAAAATAGAATAACATAGCTGAGTTTTGAAAATAGTGAAAATATACAATGACTGAGCGCCAGTATAAAATCAAACAGTGTGGAAAATATCATTTAAAATCCCCTAAGGGTTCAGAAAGTTGGAATGAAGCCCACATATGGCATTTAGCCCAAAATATAATAATATCAAATAATTAGCTGTCAAATACGTAGTACAATAGTCATTCGGGATGGACTAAGTCACAATCTCCAACGGTGCATGACCCCACGCTCGTCATCTAGCGTGTGTCTCACTTCAACATAGCCGAACACTGTGAAGTTTCGGGGTTTCATACCCTCAAGAGAGCATTTAAAAATATTACTCACCTCAAACTAGCCCGAAAAGCTACTTTGCAGCATGCTTGCCTCTCGAACCAATTTTCGAGTGCTCCAAAGTTCAAATTTTTATCATCAAATTATGCTAAACGAATGAATTCCAATTGAAAAATATCGATTTCAAGCACAAAACCCGAAATTTACCACAATCCGACCCCCAGGTCCGCATCCCGGAACTGTACAAACTTTATACCAAAATGTTCTTTAACATCTCACGAGTCCGTACATATAAAGAACTCGAAAATCAGAGTTCATTTGGTCCCTCAAATAATCCCTAGAAGGTCTCATAATCTCAAGCCTTAACTCCACCTTTTTCTACTGATTTTCATGAGTTAAACACTGATATTTTGTTCCCTAATCACAAATAATCGAGTTTTAGGGTCCAAAATCCTAACCTCAATGAAGAACAATGATTTCCTCTCTTCAAAATTGCCTCAATGCTCTTTTCTCATTCAAAAATGATGTAAAAGGGTTTAGTGGTCGCGGAGGGTTTATTTAAATATTGTTCACGCATTTTACTGTTTAACTGAGTACCGTTTACTCGACTTGTTGTTGATGCTACTGTGAAATAATACAGCAGCTTTTCTTCTAGTCTAAAGTGATCCGTTAATCTTTCAAGATCCTCCCCAAGTGCTCGAAAATCTCAACAAATATACCAACACATCCTATAACATCATTCGAACTTAGTCGAGCCTTGAAAACACCAAAAACAACATCAAAACACCAAAATCACATCAAATTCATGCCAATGAACTTTGAAATTCCTAAATTCTACCAACGACGTTGAAACTGTCTGAAACAACTTTGATTGACATGAAATTTTGCAGACATATCCAAAATGACATTACGAACCTGTTCCAACTGTCAGAATTCCATTCCGACCCCGATAGCCTATTTTCTACCGCCGGCCGAAAATCGCCAAAAACTAACTTTTGACAATTCAAGCCTAATTCTATACCGGACATCACAAAACTATTTCGGACACACTCCTAAGTCTCAAATCACCTAACGGAGCTATCCGAGCCATAAAAACCGTATTCCGAGGTCGTTTACCAATAATTCAAAACTTGGTCAAACCATTTAATTTCAAGCTTCAAACTGAGAATTGTTCTTCCAATTTAGTTTCGATTACCCTGAAAACCAAAACCAACGATTTACATAAGTCATAATACATTACACGGGGCAAGTCATGCCTAAGAACTGGTGAGAAAAGTGCAAAAGCTCAAAACGACCGGTCAGTTCATTACATCCTTCCCCACTTAAACATACTTTTGTCCTCAAATGTTCCCAAAGTTGTTCCAAAAGCCAACCAATCACTGAATAACCTTACCATGCACATACCCGGGGGTGATCCTACGTCACCCTATCTCATATAGGTCCTATAACACAACGTAACTAAAATTTCACAATCCATCCTAGCCCATAAACCTTAGAACCACATTTCTACTTCTAAAATCATCCACAAAATTAGAATCTCATATCTATACTCGGAATACGTCCGAACAAGCTGTAATAAACCATACATGCGACCTTAGGTGCAATTACATGATATACCATATAACTCAAACACTTGTAGCGATAACTTCTAATCACGGCAGCTGCACACAACAACCGAATATCAATAGAACATCCTTTACCAGCTAAAGTCTCATTCCAAAACTTAATATACTGCCAATGATAAATGAAACACGCAGTAAGCCATACTCCTTTGGCAAGGACCATAGCAAATTTCTGAGCCGAACCTCGATATTTATCCTTCCAACATGCTAAAATTGAATCTGTTTGTATTCATTAAAGATCCCAACGATCTCATCTAATCAACACAACCACTCTGGTGATATGACACCTCAATACAGACTAAAGCCGCAACTTGCGCAATTCGCGCACCAATAAGAAACAATTCGAACATACTCAACTCATGATAATGACTCAAATGAAAGAGCTGTACGGCAAGCTCACCAGTACCACCACAATACAAGGTTGAGAACCCGCCTCACATTATAGAAACAGAACATACGAATCTAACCCACAAGTTCATACCTCCACATAACTTTGCTGCAATGCGCGACCCTATCCAAACACCGGTCCACATGAAATATCTCAAGTCACTCTACTCGAAATTGATGACCACATGCAATTGATATCCAGAACCAAAGTAAATCATCATAACTGCAGTGAAGCAAATACATAACACCACACATCCCAATAGTTCATAATCGATACGCCATCTGCCGAGAAATATCCAATACTCCTCATGCTCGAGCTCCACTAAGAGACCCCTACGTGTGCCTATAACCAACAAATCCAAATGCCCCGTAACACGGAAAGGTAAATCATATATCTCCTATGAGCACTAATACTCTCAATAAAAATTGAATCACACATCCCTCAGCAATACAACTCGGAGCCAACCAAGTCGACTCAAGTTAGAACACACATCCACATTAGCCTGCCAATGGACCCCTTATCAACGAAACCTACTGCTCCCTCAACTCCTTTAACTTTGCCGGTGCCATACGATACGGTGCCCGGTATCAAATCAATATCGAAATCAACAACTTTGCCTAGATACATGCCCCTCAAGAAGAACACATATGAAAAGTCCCTCACCACTAGAACCGAATCAATGGTAGGAGTCTCACTGACATCCATCACGAAAGCCCAAATAAGAAAGACAATCCATCCCAGCCATCCGCTGGGTCTTCGAACTATAAAACCACCATACTAAGAACATAATCCATCGAACCTCGCCACTCAATCTGTGGCATTTCCGGCATAGCTAATATCACCGCCTTAGTGCAATAACTCAGAATGATACAAAATGGTGACAACCAGTCTATACCCAATATCACATCTAAAATCTAACGTACCAAATAGCAAAAGATCCACTCAGGTCTCCAAAATCCGATAGTCGCTAAATTGTGCCGATACACACGACCCACAACTATAACATAGCATGAATATGAGAACTTCCAGTCTCCAACTCCATACAGCACATGAATCACCATATCCAACCCCAATTCCACCGTTCGAGTATACAATACACCTCTAATACCTAATCATTCCCATAAAAGATACTCTTATGATTCTTTTGTGCCACCAAGCAAACTTGAGTATCAGAAGTCGATCCGCCAAGAAAGTTCCTTAATATTAATAAAGTACCATTAACTTCGGATAAGGATCCAGAATGGGTGGAATTCATACGAGAGCGCCTACAAACCCAGGGCCTCTCACCCAGGGAGTACGAAATCATGGTGCGGGACTTCCTCAATACCGAATTGTGTTTTGCAACTCGAGAGCAGATTTCCTCCCTCTATCAACTCCTTTTTTATGGTCGGGAGGATCCACAATTCTTCATTGATCCACAAGACCTGGATTCCATACTGAGGGTGCACCTTGAACCCTTAGAATTCAATCACCCTGCTCTATGCCAGGTCTTAGAAAGTCTATGTGTCGAGAAGTTAATCACCTTGCCTTTTTCTGAAACATATACCCTTGTCAAATCATCCCAATTAGCAATCCCATTTCCTTAATCATATGAAGATAATTCCCCTAATAATCTAAAGCTCATTTCTCTAATTATCTGAAACTACCTGTGCCTCCAAAGAATTTTATGACCTTCCGTTCAGAACTGAACCATAACCTTACACACACAAATCTCAATCCTTCACAACATACCGCATATACCATACCATCCTAGGATAACATGAGAACTTCATCTCCCTTCCGAGCCATAAACATGTACGTACTCAACTAGTCAAGAACTTTCCATTGATCCATCTAAAAAAAAATTACTATACATACCATGCTCCTCGTGCATATAGAAAATATACATCTCTAACTGAGGTAGAAACCATCAAGAATTATCCGAGTTCCCTTGCACAAACCAGACCTACCAAGATTGAATCCTTCTAAATCGACCAAGTTACGCAGCCATTAAAACCTAAGAGCATTGCTACAAAATACCTGTAGGAACTTATTACCCCATACACACCCAAGGAACTAATCATATCTTTACCATATCGATTCGGCCTACTACCAAGCTATCCCATCTATCTGAGTTTCTTTCTGATTTGCCTTCAACTTGATACTCATTGCATTTGATGCATAGTGTGTTCTAGCCATATCTTGACTCATTTGTCATTGTATTTATTGATGACATTTTGGTGTACTCCTGGAGTCAGGAAAATCATGAGCAACACCTAGGGACAGTGTATTAGACCTTGAGAGAAAAGAAACTATTTCTGATTAGATTTCGTGGCATTCTTAGGCCACGTGAATCAAGTGAAGGGATCAAGGTGGATCCAAAGAAAGTGGAAGCAGTACAGAGTTGGCCTAGACCATCTTTGGCTACAGAGATTCGGAGTTTTCTTGGTTTGGCAGTTATTACCGTCGATTTGTTAAGGGGTTCTCATCTATTGCAGCACTTATGGCCAAGCTGACCCAGAAGGGTGCTTCGTTCAGGTGGATGGAGTGAGGTGATTAGAGATTTCAAAAGCTCTAGACAGCTTTGACTACATCCCCAGTATTGATATTGCCTACAGGTTCAGGGTCTTATACAGTCTATTATGATGCATCGCAAGTTGGCCTCGGCGCGGTATTGATGCAGGACCATAAGGTGATTGCCTATGCATCCAAACATCTAAAGGTGCATGGAAAGAACTATCATATCCACGATCTTGAGTTAGCAGCTATTGTTCATGCCTTGAAGATTTGGAGGCATTACTTGTACGGTGTCCTTTGTGAGATCTACACAGATCACTGGAGTTTGCATCATATATTCAAGTAAAAGGATCTTAGTTTGCATCAGAGGAGGTGGTTAGAGCTTCTTAAGTACTATGATATCACTATTTTGTACCACCCCGAGAAGGCCAATATGGTGGCTGATGCCTTCAGTTGTTGGGTAGAGAGTTTGGGTACTTTTGATTATCTACGAGCAGCAGAGAGGCACATGGCATTGGATGTTCAAGCCTTAGCCAACCAGTTTGATTGGATATTTCTAATCCTAGTTGAGTATTGGCTTCTATGGTTTCTTGATCTTCTCTTTATGATCGTATCAAGGAGCATCAATATGATGACCACCATCTGCTTCTCCTTAAGGACCCAGTTCAGCACGGTGATGCTAAGGAGGTTACTATTGGGGATGATGGTGCTTTGAGGATGCAGAGCAGGCTATGTATGCCTAATGTAGATGGTTTGCATAAGTTGATTCTACAGGAGGCTCATAGCTCACGATACTCTATTCATCCGGGTGTCGCGAATATGTATTAGGACTTGAGATAACATAATTTGGTGGCGTAGAATGAATAAGGACATATTGGAATATGTTGCTCGGAGTCTAAATTGCCAGCAGGTGAAGTATGAGCATTAGCGACTGGGTGGATTGCTTCAGAAGTTAGAGATTTCGGAGTGGAAATGGGAGCGACTTACTATGGATTTAATTGTTAGACTCCCACGGGCTCAGAGAAAGTTTGATGTAGTTTGGGTGATTGTAGATAGGCTGACCAAGTCGGCTCATTTCCCTCCTGTGATAACTATCTATTCCTCCAAGCAGCTAGCTCGAGTTTATATCCATGAGATTGTTAGACTTCATGGCATACCGGTATCTATCATCACTGACCGGGATATGTAGTTTAAATCATGGTTCTAGAGATCCATACATCAGGAGTTGGGTACTTGGGTGGAGTTCAGCACATCATTTCACCCCAAGATGGACGGACAATCCGAGCGCACTCTTCAGATTCTTGAGGATATGCTTCGTGCGTGTGTGATGGAATTTGGAGGTTCTTGGGATCAATTATTGCCACTTCCAGAGTTTTCCTACAACAACAGTTATCAGTCTAATATTCAGATGGCACCGTATAAGGCTTAATATGGTAGGCAATGTCGGTCCCCAGTGGGTTGGTTCGAGCGGGGGGAGGCTATATTATTGGGCACAAGCTTGGTTCAAGATGCGTTGGAGAAGGTTAAGGTGATTTAGTATGGACTTCGCACAGCCAGTCAAGACAGAAGAGTTATGTGGACCGAAAGGTTCGCGATGTTTCATTAGTCGTTGGAGAGTGGATCTTGCTTCGGGTTTCGCCTATGAAGGGCGTTATGAGATTCGAAAAAAGGGGAAAGTTGAGCCCAAGGTTTATTGGTCCCTTTCAGGTATTACGGCATGTTGAGAAGGTTGCTTACGAGCTTGCCTTACTTCCCAGCTTGGCAGGAGTACAACCGGTATTTCATGTTTCGATACTGTTAATTATTGACCAATTTCACTTATCCTAAACTTAGGAGTTTTTTATTCCCCAAATCTATTTGAGTCTCTAATTACTATGTTAAATTCTCAGACAATAGTTTTACGCTGTCTATGCACTTGTTACTTCTGTCACACCTCCTTTTTTTCGGAAAGGATAGAGATTTTTTCCAATTACAGTGACGTTGATCGAAATGAAATTATTTACATTTAAATTCAGAGTCACCACTACGGATAATTTATGGTGTCCCAAGTCACCAGTTTAAAACTCCGAATCGAGGAAGTTTAACTCTGTTTAACAGTCTGTGAAACACAAAAATTCGGGTAAGGAATTATGTTAACCTGGGATAAGGTGTTAGTCATTTTTGTGTTCCATGGTTTTAGCACGGTCGCTCAATTATTAATAATTGGCCTAATTATCTGATTTGATACAAGATTTAAAACTAATGTGCATTTTTAACCTTTTAAACCACTTTTCATTATTTAAGGAATTGGATGGAACAAGTTGCGATTTCGCACATTCGTTTGTTTGATACGCAATGTGAATCGTGTAATGAGAACCGTACCCACGATACAATATGTTTAATTTTATTATTGTTCGAAGTTATGATCGGGTCACATAAAATGTACAACCGAATGATATTTAGGTACCGTGATCATACCACGGGAACCATACTCATAGCCATGATTAATTTATTTACGCGCCTAAAGCAAACTAACATGTTTATTAATTCAGCTGGATTTAAGATTGTAGTAGGGCAAAGAGTTTATGGACACAGGTTTATTGAAATAAAAGAGCTTATTGTTTACTTCTATTACTACTTGATACAAAATTTTGACTTTCCTTTAATTAATTTCAATATGGCCTAAGTTTTAAATCCTAGTAACCAGACACACGTATGTATGCATAATATATTCATGTCCCATTATTGTCAAGGTGCAATTTTAAAAAAAGCTCTTCTATTACAAAATAATTTTTAAACACATACCCTTTCATATCACTATTATTATCTTTACATTTCAAATCATAAACATTCAAAGCATTTCCAAAACAATTAAGCACAGTATTCAAAACCTCAAATCCAAAGACGTCAAAGTTTCAAACCAAAAGAAACGTACCAGCATATATAATATAACTAATACGGTCACAATTTCTTCAAGCATAATCTCAAGATAATACCAAATAAATTGCAAAAATACAGATTTAAATTTAAGAGTTCAAGAAATGGACCTTAGTTGAATGGGAATGATTTCTAATGCTCGAACATACCGCAGACGAAATCTCAATCGGAAAACGCCGCTGGAAATCTCCAACCTCTGAGCGGACAACCTCGCTACCAGATCTAAGCAACCAAGACCTTATGCTCACTGAAAATTCCCACAATTATTTCTATTTTCCCTCCCTTCCCGTCTCCGTTTGTCTTTTCCCTTGGTTCTGTCCATGTTTTTCTTCGATTGAGAAAAAAAATGAGAAGTCAGCAAGAGGGAATGAGAAATAACCGCACTTTAGGGAAATAGGTCTTTATTAGCTTAAAAGGTCTGGTAGGGTTTGGCTATAATTGGGTTTAAATAGGAGTGTAAGAATTGACATGGGCCATTAGATTGGAGGAAAATAGATGACTAAGAATAAATCCTGCATTTAAGTGGATAGTGGGCTAATGGGTTGAGACTGACCTTCAGTGGCCAAGTTTAGGATCAAAATTTGGGATTTCAATTCCTAAAGTTCATCAATTAAGAAATTTAATAATTTTAATATATACTATTAAATATAAAATTAATTTAAATTAATTAAGGCAAAATATATGAAACAATATTTTTATATTTTTCAATTTTTATATTTTAAAACTAAAATTGAAGATAAAAATATTTATAAGCTCAAATAAATATTAAAAATACTACGAATACTAAATATAATCGTTAAAAATTGCGCAGGTCAAAATTGCGTGCTTGAATGCCCCTCTTGTCTTGGAAACAAAAAGTATTTTTGAGCAAAGAAAAAAGTAAGTAACATAATTGACTTCTGACCCGACACTTATTCATAAGATAATAAATATGGATAAAAGTTTGTGATCGAGCCCTATTATTTGAGCTGCCTACATATCCCCGGCTACAAAGAAATCATACCACGTGTAGTTCAGAAGCGAGAAGAGCGATGGAGTATGTGGAGAGGATGAAAGAGTCGAGTGAGGTCCCGTCGACGTTCCGATCCGTGGTCTTGTTATTACATCGAATCATAAGTAAAAAAGACTAACTAAGCATGTCAGCTATGAGTTACAAGATTCTTATCTATAAGTCTTCTGAAGCTTGATCTTGAGTCTTGACTGTTTCTTCATACAGACTTTTGATTTGATCCTTGATTCTTGATAGCTCCAGGTGAAGATTCATTCTTCTTCAATTTTTCAGACCAAAATGGGACATCCAAAGATCGTGACTTCATTCATGTCCTAAGCAATCCTCATCTTGTCTTCGCTTCGGCATTTCTTGTCAACGACTTCAACTTTGAAATAATTTCCTCATTCTCCAAGTGGGCGCCTGCCAATGACTTGAACTTAAAATGAATTCCCTCATTCTCCAGGTGGGTGCCTGCCAACAGTTTGAATTTTGAAATAATTCCCTCATTCTCTAGGTGGGCTCCTGCCAATGACTTGCACTTTGAAATAATTCCCGCATTCTCTAGATGAGCGCCTACTAATGACTTGAACTTGAAATGAATTCCCTCGTTCTCCAGGTGGGTGCCTGATATTGGCTTACAACTTGAAATAAATTACCTCATTCTCAGGTAGGTGCCTACTACTGACTCAAAACTTGAAACTAATTCCCTCGTTCTTCAGGTGGGCGCCAGCCACTGGCTTAAAACTTGAAACGAATTCCCTCGTTCTTTAGGTGGGCGCCTGCACTGACATAAAACTTGAAATTGATTCCCTTATTTTTCAAGCGCCTGCCGCTGACATAAAACTTGAAACGAATTCCCTCGTTCTTCAGGTGGGCGCCTGCCACTAACATAAAACTTGAAATAAATTCCCTCGTTCTTCAGGTGTGTCACGACCCAAAATCCACTAAGGGTCGTGATGGCGCCGGACGCCGCTGTCAGGCAAGCCAACCATAAATACTTAATTAAATTCTTATTTTAGTAGGTATGTAAAATTATTCCTTTTATACATTAAACAATAATTAACGAAAACCTCTGAAATAAGGCGAAGTCTTTAGCAAATTTAATATTAAACAATCTCATCACAATCTCAGAACCCGGTGTCACAAGTACATGAGTAATGACTAAGGTATTGAATAAATTACAATAACTTTTCGGAATACAAATTGGACAGAAAGTAAATACAATGCTGAGAGAGACTATACTACCTGCGAGTAGCCTCGAGAAAAGTAGCTCACCTAGTCTCTGTATCATCCATGCTGCTGCGCCCAATAGGCAGCTAGAATTACATGTACCTGTGCAACAAAAATGCACAACAAGTGTAGCATGAGTACGAAAATAACATTTATTCAGTAAGTATCCCGCCTAATCTCGAAGAACTAGAGACGAGATGGCGACAACGACATTTACTAATGGTCCAATAATAATATACCACTAATGTAGTGAAACGAGAACATTTATAAAATGACTTTAAATCTAGAGCATGAGGCAAATTAATAGTTCTTTTATTAACAAGAAATCTCCATATTTGATTCCATCATTTAAGCATTTATCTCAGGATAGGGAGAACAATTATCAACATCTATAAATCTCACGACAAGCAATACAATCATGCGCAAATCATGCCGAGATCGTACGACTTGATCCAACAATATTTAAATTGTGCACTACTAGATGGTCTAATGGCACGGACCATAGATGCATCTATTACCCCGCTTGCGAATCATACATGCGACGCGGTCAAATATAAATAAACACAACATCCAATCAAATCAAGAATTCATCAGAGAACAATTATACAAGGAATATCCAATTTTCTTTTAACAATTCAGGAAAAATTAAGTTTAACCCTTTTTAGAAATTCATTTACTAATTCGATGCGATTTAAGCAGTTCAAACTTTCAATATGATTACAAATAATCCAAGTATAGCATGTTTTTTGGTACTAGACTACACAGACTTACACATAATAATAGCTACGCACGGACTCTCGTTACCTCGTGCGTAAGTAGACCCCGCAAATAGGAGCAAAAATCCAATAAATTCACCTTTGGGGATAAATCCCTCTTACGAGGTTAGAAAGGAGACTTACCTCATTTCGAAGATCCATGACCGGCATTCCACACCCTGCCGAAGACTCAAATCGATGCACGATGCTCCAAAACTGGTCAATAATTATGCAAATCCTTTAATATACGTTGAATTACTCCTAATGATCCAATTTATGATGATTCCTAACGCCGATCAAAAAGTTGACAAAAATCCCCTTGGGCCCACATGCTCGGATTTCAATTTTTTTGAAGATAACGATTGCCCATAACCTCATGAACTCAAATATATAAGTTACACTTAATTTTATACCCAAAGTAGTGGTCAAAATCCAAGAATATCAATTTTCTAGGTTTTCCCTCAAACCCCAAGTTTCTACCAATTTCATGCTTAAATCCATAACAAAACCAAGTATTTAACTCACAAGGGGTGAAATTAACCTACCTCATGTTTGAATGATGAAATCCCTCTCTTGGAGCTTTCCAAAAATCGCCCAACTAGAGTAAAAATGGAGGAAAATGGCCAAGACCCCCGATTTTAAAGAATCTTACTGCCTCTAGCAATACCGCACCTGCGGTCACACAACTAATTATGTGGTTCCGCAGGTCTGGCCCCTCTACCGCTCCTGTGACGACCTGGCCCATCGTCACGTGAGTTACCGCCCTGTTTTCCTCATTTTCTGCTTCCTTATGTTTCATTATAAGAGTCTTGGGTGAATGAGTCGCATTGGATTGGTCTTGGAAGGAAATGAGGCATTTAGTCTCTTTAAGGAAGGTTTGTTTTGGAAAAGTCAACCGAATGTTGACTTATGAGTTAGAGGGCTCGGATGTGATTTTTGATTATTCAGTTAGCTTCGGGGGGATGATTTGTGACTTAGGAGCGTGATCGGAATTTGATTTTGGAGGTCCGGTGTAGAATTAAGCTTGAATTGGCGAAGTTAGTATTTAGGCGAATTCCGGTTGATAGGTGAGATTTTGATCCGAGGGTCGGAATAGGATTCTGAGAGTTCTTGTAGATTCATTAGGTGATTTGCGATGTGTGTGCAAACTTTTAGAAGAACTTAGACTTGAATCTGATGTAATTTGATGGTTTTGGTGTTGTTTGTGGCGTTTTGATGATTGGAGCAAGTTTGAATGATATTTTAGGATGGGCTGGCACTTTTTGTTGAGGTCCCGGGGGACTCGGGGTGATTTCGGATGGCCATCGGGATGAATTTGGATTTGTAGCATTGCTGATAGTTGCTGGTATCTAGTATTTCAGTATCTGCAGAAAAGGGGCTGCAGATGCGAAGATAGGAACGCAGGTGCGGATTTTGGCCATTTGGGGGATTTTTGCAGAAGCGGATGATTTCTGCAGGCGCGGAGTCTGCAGATGCGGATAATAACCACAGAAGCGATCCTAGGTAACATTAGAAAATCCGCAGAAGCGGAGGGAATTCCGCAGAAGTGGTAGCCGCATATGTCGCATAGTGATCGCAGATGCGAAAAGTGCTGGACAAAAAGGGTGTTAAGGGTTCATTTTGTTCCGCTAGCTAAGGTATATTTCCACCATTTTTTAGCGAACTTAAGAGCTTTTGGACGGAAATTGAAGGTGATTTCGACAAGGTGTGATTGGAGTGAGTCCTATGACCTAAATACATGATTTAATGGTAGAACTAACATAGAAATTTATGGAAATTCATCAAAAAGGGGGGAAAGCTAGGGCTTGGAATTTGATATTTCAAAATGGGATTTGATGAGTCATTTGGGCTCGGATTTGGGAGTTTTGGGTATGTATAGACTCGTGGTGAGATAAGAAATCCGATAGTTTTAAATTTTCTGATTTTTGTGAAGCAGCCCCGGGGCTCAAGTTTTGCAAATTCTGTGAATTTCGATATTTTTTGAGTATTTTATATTGGGGTATGTTCCTTTAGCCTATTGTAACGTATTCACTGTGCTTTTGATCAGATTCGACGTGCAAGGAGGTCGATTTCCAAGGCAAGGGCATAACAAGCTAGGATCTTGGCCGGCTTGAGGGAAGTAATGATAGTAAATGATATCATGAGGGTTTGAAACCCCGAATTTGCACAACGTAGTGCTATGTTGAGGCAAAAAACGTGCCTTATGACAAGCGCGGGGTTATTTACTACTGGGGATTGTGACTTGGTCCATCCCGTTTGATATTTTACCTCATATTTAACTGAGTTATGTATGTTATCAACATGATTTGGGATTCTTGCCATATTTTGGGCTTCATGCCGACTACTTGAGTCCTTCATGGATTTTTATCACTCTTAGCTCACTATTTGATATATTACATGGACTCAGTCCGTTGATTATACTGTTTTACAAACTCAGCCACTTTAATTGAAATTTGAGACTTAATTGATATTTCCACTGTTGTTTGGGCTGAGCACTACTATTCTATTGATGCCCGAGGGGCTTATGATTTTTTTGGACTGAATGAGGCCGAGGGCCTGAGATACATTTATATGCCACGGGGTGGTTGGAGTGACGTGAGGAGGCTTTCAGGCCTTGTGAGTGATGTGAGAAGGCTTTCAGTCCTTGTGAGTGATATAAGAAGGCTTTCAGGCCTTGAGTGTGATGTGAGGAGGCTTTCAGGCCTCGAGTGTGATGTGAGAAGGCTTTCAGTCCTTGTGAGTGATATAAGAAGGCTTTCAGGCCTTGAGTGTGATGTGAGGAGGCTTTCAGGCCGCGAGTGTGATGTGAGAAGGCTTTCAGTCCTTGTGAGTGATATAAGAAGGCTTTCAGGCCTTGAGTGTGATGTGAGGAGGCTTTCAGGCCGCGAGTGTGATGTGAGAAGGCTTTCAGTCCTTGTGAGTGATATAAGAAGGCTTTCAGGCCTTGAGTGTGATGTGAGGAGGCTTTCAGGCCGCGAGTGTGATGTGAGAAGGCTTTCAGTCCTTGTGAGTGATATAAGAAGGCTTTCAGGCCTTGAGTGTGATGTGAGGAGGCTTTCAGGCCGCGAGTGTGATGTGAGAAGGCTTTCAGTCCTTGTGAGTGATATAAGAAGGCTTTCAGGCCTTGAGTGTGATGTGAGGAGGCTTTCAGGCCGCGAGTGTGATGTGAGAAGGCTTTCAGTCCTTGTGAGTGATATAAGAAGGCTTTCAGGCCTTGAGTGTGATGTGAGGAGGCTTTCAGGCCTCGAGTGTGATGTGAGAAGGCTTTCAGGCCTTATGTTGATATAACGCTTGGGTAGTAAGAGGCTCCTCTAGAATCTACACATCCACAGTGAGTGCGGGTACCCATGCGATATGATACTGAGCCCGAAGGGCTGCTATTATGCTGAGTGACTGATACTGAGCCCGAGGGGCTGATATTATACTGAGTGACTGATACTGAGACCGAGGGGCTGATATTATGCTGAGTGACTGATACTGAGCCTGAGAGGCTGATACTGTTCTAAGTGATTGATTCTTTATTATTCTACTGATTTACAGATTTTACTACCTGATATAGAATTTTTTTGTGCAGTTATGTGTTTTCATGCCTTCGGTTATTATTTATTGTTATTACTCACTATGTCGGAGTACACACATTACTCCCTGCACCATGTGTACAGATATAGGCATAGAGGAGTCTGCACCTGAGTGCTGATTCTTTCCAGACCAGGCACCGAGTTGGAGTGACGAGGTAGTTGTTGATGTCTGTAGCCCCTTGTCTCCCCTATTTTATATCTTTTAAGTTCATTCAGGCTATTCTATCAGATTTTATATTCCATAGATTCATTACAAACTCTATAGTAGCTCATGACTTGTGACACCTCGGTTTGGGATGTCAGGATTGTTATTGTTAATCAATTGCTTTAAAATAGGTGTTGGCATTATTCTGGCTGGCCTTGTCTTCACGAGAGACGGCATCACGACTGGGTTTGGGATTTGGGTCATGACAAGTTGGTACCGGAGCCTAGGTTACTAGGTCTCGCGAGTCATGAGCTGGTTTAGAACCTTTAGGAAAAGTTCATATTCTTGAAATTCTTGTCGTGCGAACTTGTTGATCCGAGTACTAAATTTCTCTTTATTCTATTCTCTCAAAGATGGTGAGGACACGAGCTACCAGATGTGACAGACGACCACCAGTACCACCCACTGAGGCCACCAGAGGCCTTGGATGCGGTCGTGGTCATGGCAGAGGTAGCACAGCAGGGGCAGCACCTGTGGATCCTCCAGTTGCCCCAGCTCAGGACCAGACTCCAACAACACCAGTTCAAGCAGCAACTATGCCCATTGTGATTCCGGATCTTCAGGAGACTTTGGCTCAGATTTTGACAATTTGCACTGGCCTAGCTCAGGTAGTTTCAGCCACCACAACAGCAGCTACTTCGCAGGCTGGGGAAGGCAATCAGACCCCCGCTGCTCGTACACCTGAGCAAGTAGTGCAGGGACTATAGACTTCAGAGGCACCTACAGCTCAGCCAGTTGCACCATTGTAGGAGTTCAGGGTTCCAGATATGCCTGAGGATGAGCAACGTCGCCTCGAGAGGTTTGGTAGACTCCAGCCTCCGACATTTAGTGGTGCTGAGGGCGAGGAGTCCCAGGGTTTTCTTGATAGGTGTCAGCCTATGCTCCGTACAGCGGGGATCCTTGAGTCTAGTGGTGTGGTATTCACTATCTTTCAGTTTACTGGGGCTGCATTCACTTGGTGGGAGGCGTGTGAGAGGCGTAGGCCGGCTAGTGCAACACCTTTGACTTGGTAGGAGTTATTCACTCTCTTCTTGGAGAAGTATGTACCGCAGTCCCGTAGAGAGGAGCTGCGCAGGCCGTTTGAGTGGCTACGGCAGGGAGATATGACTATGTCTCAGTATGAGATGAGGTTTTTAGAGTTGGCTCGTCATGTCGTCTGGATGGTTCCGTCGGATCGGGAGTGGATTAGGAGATTTGTTGATGGCCTTTACTACCATCTCTATATTATTATGACTAGAGAGAGAGTATTGGGTGCTTCATTCGAGGAAGAAGTTTATATAGCTCGAGAGATTGAGGCGGTTCGCCGTCAGGATCGAGAGGAGAAGGAGGCCAAGAGGCCTCGAGGTTCTGGCAGTTTTGGTGGCGCTCCTTCGAGGGGCCAGGTCCAGCAGGGTATGGGTCATTCTTTTAGGCCCGCTTAGTTAGCCCGACACGAGTATCGTGGAGCATCTTCAGGTCGTAGTTATCATGGTTCTCAGCAGAGTCAGCCTTCACTCAACACACTTCCAGCATAGAGCTAATCTCGTGCCCAGTCTATTCAAAGTTCTTCTAGGCCGAGTGTGTCAGCTAGTCACTCCGGCGTGAGGGGTTCCCTTCAGTCCTATTCTCCAGCACCCAGGAGTTGTTATGAGTGCGGAGAGTTTGGGCATATGTGGAGGCAGTGTCCTCGCTGTGCTGCTAGCTCATCTCAGCAAAGGGGTCAGCTCTCATCTTCTGGTCCAGTTTTTTCAGCACCCGCCCCGCCAACTAGGGGTGAGGGTCAGGAAGCCAGGGGTCGCCCCAGAGGTACCGGTCGATTAGGCGGTGGTCAGGCTCATTTTTATGCTCTTTAGGGCAGAAAAGATGCTATTATTTTAGATGCTATCCTTACAGGTATTATTTCAGTCTGCCACAGGGATGCCTCAGTCTTATTTGATCCCGTTTCCACCTATTCTTATGCTTTCTCATATTTTGCTTATCATTTGGATACGTCTCGAGGATGTCTTGCTTTACCTGTTCATGTATCTACCCTTGTGGGCGATACTATTATTGTAGACCATGTGTATCGGCCATGTTTGGTGACCATTGGGGGTCTGGAGACCCGGGTTGATCTATTGCTATTGGGCATGGTGGATTTTGATGTTATTTTGGGCATGGACCGGTTATCTCCGTGTCATGCTATTCTGGACTGTCATGCTAAGACAGTCACTCTATCTATAACGGGTGTACCAAGGATCGAGTGACGTGGTGTGACTGACTATGTTCTTGGCATGGTAATTTCATTCTTAAAGGCTCAGCGTATGGTTGGGAAGGGTTGCCTTTCATATTTGGCATTTGTGAGGGATGTTGCAGCCGAGACTCCTAGCATTAATTCTGTCCCAGTTGTGAGGGAGTTTCTCGGTGTATTTCCTACAGACCTTCCGGGAATGCCACCAGACAGGGATATTGATTTTGGTATTGACCTGGTGTCGGGCACTCAACCCATTTCTATTCTGCTATATCGTATGACACCAACGGAGTTGAAAGAATTGAAGGATTAGCTTCAGGAACTCCTAGATAAGGGGTTCATTCGGCCTAGTGTGTCACCGTAGGGTGCACCGGTTTTGTTTGTGAAGAAGAAGGATGGCACCATGAGAATGTGCATAGACTACAGGCAATTAAACAAAGTAACAGTGAAAAACAAGTATCATTTGCCTCGCATTAATGATTTATTTGACCAGCTTTAGGGAGCGAGGGTGTTCTCCAAGATTGATCTCCGTTCGGGCTATCACCAGTTGAAGGTCAGGGATTCATATATTATGAAGACTGCTTTCAGGACTAGATATGGGCATTATGAGTTTCTTATCATGTCTTTCGGGCTGACTAATACCCCAGCAGCATTCATGCATTTGATGAACAGTGTATTTCAGCCTTATCTGGATTCGTTCGTTATTATTTTTATTTATGATATTCTGGTGTACTCGTGTAGCCAGGACAAGCACGCACAACATTTGCGAGTTGTATTGCATAGATTGAGGGAGGAGAAACTTTATGCAAAGTTCTCCAAGTGCGAGTTTTGGCTTAGCTTAGTAGCTTTCTTGGGGCACGTGGTGTCCAGCGAGGGTATTCAGGTCAACCCGAAGAAGATAAAGGCGGTTCAGAGTTGTCCTAGACCAACCTTAGCCACATAGATGTGTAGTTTCCTTGGTTTGGCAAGTTATGACCGCCGGTTTGTTCAGGGATTTTCCTCTATTGCATCGCCCTTGACCAAGTTGACTCAGAAGGGTGCTCCATTTGTATGGTCAGACGGGTGCGAGAAGAGGTTTCAGAAGCTCAGGACAGCCTTGACCACAGCTCCAGTATTGGTTCTGCCCTCAGCTTCAGGTTCTTATACTGTGTATTGTGATGCTTCGAGAGTTGGGATCGGATGTGTATTGATGCAGAAGGGTAGAGTTATTGCTTATGCTTCTCGTCAGTTGAAGCCCCACGAGAAGAACTACCATGTACATTATTTGGAGTTGGCTGCTATAGTTCATGCTTTGAAGATTTGGAGGCACTACTTGTATGGCGTATCTTGTGGGGTATTCACCGATCATTGCAGTCTTCAGCATTTGTTCAAGCAAAAGGATCTTAATTTGAGGCAGCGGAGGTGGCTAGAGTTACTTAAGGACTATGGTATTACCATTCTGTACCACCCGGGGAAGGCCAATGTAGTGGCCAATGCCTTGAGCCGAAAGGCAGTTAGTATGGGGAGCTTGGCGTACATTATAGTTGGGGAGAGTCCCTTTGCAGTCGATGTTCAGGCCTTGACCAATCGGTTGGTGAGACTAGATATTTCGGAGCCCAGTCGGGTGTTGGCTTGTGTGGTTTCTCAGTCTTCCTTAGATGATCGCATCAGAGAGCGCCAATATGGTGACCCGCATTTTCTTGTCCTTAAGGACATGGTCCATCATGATGATGCCAGAGACGTGACCATTGGTGAGGATGGTGTGTTGCAGATGCAGGGCAAGATTTATGTGCCCAATGTGGATGGGCTTCGGGAGTTGATATTAGAGGAGGCCCATAGCTCGCGGTATTCCATTCATCCGGGTTCCGCGAAGATGTATCAAGACTTGAGGCAGCACTATTGGTGGAGGAGAATGAAGAAAGCCATTGTAGGATTTGTGGCTCGGTGTTTCAACTGCCAGCAGGTAAAATATGAGCATCAGAGACCGGGTGGCGTACTTCAGCGGATGATTATTCCTGAGTGGAAGTGGGAGAGAGTCACTATGGATTTGTGGTGCGGGATGATTTTCCCAGTATAGTTGATTGGACTGTTATAGTTGCATTACGGAGGGATATTATATTGTTTCAGCTCAGTAACAGAACTTCTAAGAACCTTGAGGCTAGGCACAGGTTGCCATAGTGCTTATAAGTGATTATTCCGCAGTGTTGTTGTGATGATAGGGTGTTTGCCCATGTGTCGGGGCAGTAAATGAATTGAAGGGGAGGTTTACTCAGTGTGTAATCAAGGGATTCAGTATTTTATTCCCGGCAGGGGAAAGTAAAAAGAACTGAGGATGGTCAGAAATGGACTGCTGGAAGTAATAAAATGTGGTAATTGCAAGCGTGGTGGAGTTCTCCTTTACATTGGGGTGTTGTTTTCCTAATTGGATATAATATGTTTGTCGATGTTATAATCTGCGACAATTCAATTTTATGGAAGGATATTATGAAATAGTATTGGAGTTACGACTGTCAGATATCGCATGGTGCGGTGGTTTAGGATTGAATCAGTATTTCAAATGTTGACAGTTCGAGAAAAATGACCTTTGGAAAAGTTTAAAGTCAGTAACAAATTGTGGATTCAAGTTCCAGCAAGATAAATTTTATTAAGGCAACAACTAAGCAGTAAAACATGAGAAAATATGTGCGAAGTGTCAGGCAGAGTTTTGAACTTCTAAAGGGCCAAGTATAAGAAGCGTAGGCTGAGCAACTGATTAAAGGAGTGAGTTTGCCCAAAGTAGGAGAGTGGCGGAGCTGCATAGGGCTTAGTAGTAGGATGACTACGCGCCTAAGGAGAGTTTGGAATGATCTGGGATTTTAGCGACGTGCAATTAAAGTCTGCAGGTAGAATTCGAAGCACGGGTTTTTAGGCGGAAGGAGATTTGGTATGATGGAAAGGAGCTGCTTGAAATGAAGAAGGATGCAGCATAACTCAGAATTTGAAAGGTGCTGCCGCACATTTAATTGATGTCCACAAGGGATAAATGGACCGGCGCAGCTAGAAAGTGAGCTTGGACTCAGGATTTGGTTATTGATGTCATGGGGATTGTATCCCGTGCAGCATCATTGGAAGGTGTGAGGAGCTGATTTCCACAGGCGGGTTATTTCCCCGTGAGCAGGTTAGCGGTCGCGTGGTTGGAGAAGCTTCTGCAAGGAATTGTATTGGTTATACAACAAAGAGATCGGTCGTGCGAATGTGGATGATGATTCAGAATACGAAAGATGGGGATTTACAGAAGGATTTCGAGAATTTTCAACAGATGATTGCGCAAGGTTATGGCAATAAGAGGTAAAGAATTTGGGTGAATTCTAGTGTTGTGTGTTAATGGCTTCAAGCTAAGTGGGAGAGCCCCGCCGCTTATGATTTGGGTTGCATGGTTTGCTACTTGCGAGGTTTCCAGTTATTAATACCTTGATGGTTTATCTCAGCTATGGAAAAAGACCATTAGTGGTGAATTGAGTAGATGAATTGTGGAATGCATGCTATGGTGGGCCTTGCTGGCTCATGTTCGAACTTGGGAAAAGATTCAGGATTTATGCCTCGTATAGATGCAGGTTTCATAGGAAGTGATTTCGCCGGGTGCTTCATTCGTGTGTTATAAGATTTTTGGAGTGGATTAAATTCGGGACCAAGTCAGAGCGGGTGGCTCTCAATAAGGGTCCTAGTGAATTCAAGAGGTAAAGTGTGGTGCCTAATGATTTCGAGCTTATAGGTACAATTAAAAATCAATCTTTGTAGCAGTTTCTGAGAAGAGGCATAGAATGTTCTGGGATGTTTGTCTTGTGGTATAGCATTTGGGTGTTATGAAATAGTTCGTGGGAATTGAGATAGCCTGGTCTCGTGATTCAAGGTCACTCGGGGTAAGTGTAGATGGAGTATGTTATGTGTTGAATGGAGTTAGTATTACTTCTAAGGCATGCAAGGATAAGTTGGAAGAAGGTAGAATGATTAGCCATAGTTGAATTGGCATATTGGGGCCAGCGATCAGTTCATTTCGCATGATCAAGTTATGTTTACGATTTGTGACGGTACTGTCACACCTCCTTTTTACCGCTATTACACCCCCGGAAGAGGTATAATAAAGGGAGTTATTTCCAACTTGAAGTGACAATCGAAACGGGATTCGTTTTTATTTAAGAAATCAGATTCGCCACTTGGGAGATCTATGGTATCCCAAGTCACCATTTTGAATCCCGAATCGAGGAAGGGTTTGACTCTATTTAACAGTCGCGCAACCAGAAATCCGCGTAAGGAAATCTGTTAACTCGAGAGAAGGTATTAGGCACTCCCGGGTTCCGTGGTTCTAGCACGGTCGCTTAACTGTTGTATTTGATTTTATTTGATTTTATTACATGCTAACTTATGTGCTTTTATTTATAAACCACTTTTATTATTATTTATTTTAAAAACTTGCGACGTCGTGAAAGCACGTCTCCGACCATGTCTCCATCAAGGCACCCACGTTCGTTAACACACTTCGACTTCGTCGAGATTTGGATTTGGGTCGCAATCGATGCACACCCGAGCTTAAGAAAATAATTTAATTAAATCGCGCTTAAGGGTTCTAGCGTGATAATGTTTGGGAAAAGCCGTTGAAATTTGCTAAAACAGCCCCTCCAAATTCTAACTATTTTTTAATAATCAATTATCGAGGGCCCCACAATTATTCTTTGTTCAGCGAGGCTCATCTCCAAATTTTAGTATGTACTACCTATTCTTCGGAGCGGCTGGTAGGGATCTATATCCGGGAGATTGTTCGATTGCATGTAGTTCAAGTGTCTATTATCTCATATAGAGGTACTCTGTTTACTTCTCAGTTCTGGAGGACATTTCAGCGAGAGTTGGGTAAGCAGGTAGAGTTGAGCATAGAATTTCATCCTCAGACAGACGGGCAGTCCGAGCATACTATTCAGATATTGGAGGATATGTTGCGTGCCTGTGTTATTGATTTCGGAGGTTCTTGGGATAAGTTTTTGCCGCTTGTAGAGTTTTCCTAAAACAATAGTTATCAGTCGAGCATTCAGATGGCTCCATATGAGGCGTTATATGGGAGGCGATGTAGATCTCCAGTAGGTTGGTTCGAGTCTGGTGAGGCTAGGCTATTAGGGACAGAGTTGGTTCAGGATGCCTTAGAGAAGGTGAAGCTGATTCAGGAGAGGCTTTGTACAACTCAATCGCGTCAGAAGAGTATATGGATCGGAAGGTTCAAGATGTGTCTTATATGGTTGGTGTGAAGGTCTTGCTGAAGGTTTGGCCCATGAAGGGTGTTATGCGATTTGGAAAGAAAGGGAAGCTGAGTTCACGATTTATTGGGCCTTTTGAGGTACTTAAGAGGATTGGGGAGGTGGCTTATGATCTTGCCTTGCCACCTAGCTTGTCAAGCATACATCCGGTATTTCATGTTTCTATGCTCCAGAAGTATGTTGGGGACTCGTCCCATGTATTGGACTTCAGCACGGTTCAGCTAGATGATGGTTTGACCTATGATGTGGAGCCGGTGGCTATTTTGGGTCATCAGGTTTGAAAGTTGAGATCAAAGGATATAGCTTCGGTAAAAGTACATTGGAGAGGTCGGCCCGTGGATGAGGCTACTTGGGAGACCGAGCGGGAGATGCGGAGCAGATATCCTCACCTGGTTGAGGCTCCAGGTATGTTTCTTGACCCGCTCGAGGACGAGCATTTGTTCTAGTTGGGGAGGATGTGACGACCCGGCCCGTTGTCACATGAGTTACCGCCCCGTTTTCCTCATTTTTTGCTTCCTCATAAGAGTCTTGGGTGAATGAGTTAAATTGAATTGGTCTTGGAAGGAAATGAGACACTTAGTCTCTTTAAGGAAGGTTTATTTTGGAAAAGTCAACCGGATGTTGACTTATGAGTTAGAGGGCTCAGATGTGATTTTCGATGATTTGGTTAGCTTCGAGGGATGATTTGTGACTTAGGAGCGTGATCGAAATTTAGTTTTGGAGCTCCGGTGTAGAACTAGGCTTGAATTGGCGAAGTTAGTATATTGGCGAATTCCGATTGATAGGTGAGATTTTGATCCGAGGGTCAGAATGGGATTCTGAGAGTTGATATAGCTTCGTTAGGTGATTTGGGATGTGTGTGCAAAATTCCAGGTCATTCAGAGGCATTTTGGTTGGGTTTTTGATCAAATGCGTATTTTGAAAGTTTTAGAAGAACTTAGCCTTGAATTCGATGTAATTTGATGGTTTTGGTGTTGTTTGTGGCATTTTGATGATTGGAGCAAGTTTGAATGATGTTTTAGGATGGGTTGGCACTTTTGGTTGAGGTCCCGGGGGCCTCGGGGTGATTTCAAATGGCTATTGGGGTGATTTCGGATGGCCATCGGGATGAATTTGGATTTGTAGCTTTGCTGATAGTTGCTGGTATCTGGTATTTCCGCATCAGCGGAAAAAGGGCCGCAGATGCGGTTCCGCAGATGCGAAGATAGGAACGCAGGTGCGGATTTTGGCCAGTTGGGGGATTTTCACATAAGCGGACGATTTCCGCAGATGCGGATAATGACCGCAGAAACGGTCCTGGTAACATTAGAAAATCCGCAGAAGCGGTAGCCGCATATGCGGCATAGTGATTGCAGATGCGAAATGGGGTAGACAGAAAGGGTTTTAAGGGTTCATTTTGTTCACAGCTAAGGTATATTTCCACTATTTTTTGAGCAAACTTAAGAGCTTTTGGACGGAAATTGAAGGTGATTTCGGCTGCGTGTGATTGGAGGTGGGTCCTATGACCTAAATCCATGATGTAATGGTAGAACTAACATAGAAATTTATGGAAATTCATCAAAAATGGGGGAAAGCTATGGCTTGGAATTTGATATTTCAAAGTGGGATTGGATGGGACATTTGGGCTCGGATTTAGGAGTTTTTGTTATGTATAGACTCGTGGTAAGATAAAGAATTCGATGATGTTAAATTTTCTGATTTTCGAGAAATGGGCCCGGGGCTCGGGTTTTGTAAATTTCGTAAATTTTGATATTTTTTGAGTCTTTACGATTGGGGTATGTTCCCTTAGCCTATTGTAACGTATTCATTGTGGTTTTGATCATATTCGACGCGCGAGGAGGTCAATTTACGAGGCAAGGGCATAGCAATCTGGGATCTTGGCCGGCTTGAGGTGAGTAATGATAGTAAATGATATCCTGAGGGTTTGAAACCCCGTATTTGCACAACGTACTACTATGTTGAGGCGAAACATGAGCCTTATGACGAGCACGGGGCTATTTATTACTGGGGATTATGACTTGGTCCGTCCCGTTTGATATTTTACCGCGTATTTAACTGAGATATGTTTGTTATCAACATGATTTGGGCTTCTTGCCATATTTTGGGCTTCGTGCGGACTACTTGAGTCCTTCGTGGATCTTTATCACTCTTTCCTCACTATTTGATATATTACTTGGACTCAGTTTGTTGAGTATACCGTTCTACAAACTCAACCACTTTAATTAAATTTTAAGACTTAATTGATATTTCCACTATTGTTTGGGCTGAGCACTACTATTTTATTGATGCCCGAGGGGCTTATGATGTTTTTTGGACTGAGTGAGGCTGAGGGCCTGAGATACATTTATATGCCACAGGGTGGTTGGACTGACGTGAGGAGGCTTTCAGGCCTTGTGAGTGATGTGAGGAGGCTTTCAGGCCTCCTGAGTGATGTGAGAAGCCTTTCAGGCCTTGAGTGTGATGTGAGGAGGCTTTCAGACATTGAGTGTGATGTGACAAGGCTTTCAGGCCTTATGTTTATAAAGCGCTTGGGCCGCAAGAGGCCCCTCCGGAGTCTGCACACCCACAGTGAGTGCGGGTACCCATGTGATAGATAATGAGCCCGAGGGGCTGCTATTATGCTAAGTGACTGATACTGAGCCCGAGGGGCTGATATTATGCTGAGTGACTGATATTGAGCATGAAGGGCTGATATTATGCTGAGTGACTGATACTGAACCCGAGGGGCTGATACTGTTCTGAGCGATTGATACTTGGCCCGAGGCTCAAATTTCTACTCACTATTTACTTGTTGCTTTACCTGATTTACCTGGTTTTAAAAGGAGATTTCATTTGATTCTCTACTGTTCTACTAATTTACAGATTTTACTGCCTGATATAGAATTGCTTTGTGCAGTTATGTGTTTTAATGCCTTCGGTTATTATTTATTATTATTACTCACTGTGTCGGTGTACTCACATTACTCCCTGCACTATGTGTGCAGATACAGGCATAGAGGAGTCTGCACCTGAGCGCTGATTCTTTCCAGACCAAGCAGCGAGTTGGAGTGACGAGGTAGTTGTCGATGTCCGCAGCACCTTGTCTCCCTATTTTATATCTTTTGAGTTCTTTCAGACTATTGTATCAGATTTTATATTATGCAGACTCATTACAAACACTGTAGTGCTCATGAGTTGTGACACCCCGATTTAGGCAGTGTCGGGATGGTTTCCCTCGTTATTATTGCTATTTCCGCATTATTTGCTATATTAAACATGTGTTAGAATTGTTATTGTTAATTAATTTCTTTAAAAGAGGTGTTAGCATTGTTCTAGCTGGCCTTGTCTTCACGAGAGGCGCCATCACTACCGGGTTTGGGATTTGGGTCGTGACAGCTCTTGCGGTTTCTCTCCGGGCTCCCCTTTCCGCTTCTGTGCCTCAAGTCCCACAGGTGCGATCCCGCTTCTGCGATGAGATGACCGCATCTGCGGTCCTTACACCTCCATCCCAAAATTGCATATGCGGCTCTCCTGGCCACTTATGTGACTCCGCACCTGCGGCCCAAGCGTCGCAGGTGCGGTTACACGAGAAGACCGTTGCTTCACTTCCTCTTCCAATTTCCAAAATTGATCCGTTAACCATCCGGAATCCACTCGGGGCCCCCGGGACCCTGTCCAATCACACTAATCAATCCCAAAACACATTACGGACTTGCTCGAGGCCTCAAATCATATCAAACAACGCTAAAATCTTGAATCCACCTCCAATCCTAGCTTAATGAACTTTATAATTTCAAAATTCTTCATTCGATGCTGAAACCTATCAAATCATGTCCGATTGACCTCAAATTTTGCACACAAGTCATATTTGACATTACGGACTTACTCCATCTTCCGGAATCAGAATCTGACTCCGACATCTAAAATTCCACTCCAGGTCAAACTTCTCAAAATCTTCAAATTAATATCTTTAGCCAAATGACTCCAAAATGACTTACAAACCTTTGAATTCACTTCCTGATGCGCTCCCATTACCAGAATCATCATACGGAGCTGTTCCCAGACTCAGAGTTTCAAACGAACATAGATAACACTAAAATGCACTTCAATCCAATCTTATGAAATTCTTCCAAAATGCTAACTTCCACATTAGGTGTCGAAACATTCCCGGGTCTTCCAAAACCTGATCCGGACATACGCCAAGTCCAAAATGATCATATCAACCTGTTGAAACCTTCGAATCCTGATTTTGAGGTCGTTTACTCAAAAATCCAATCTTAGTCGATTCTTTCAACTTAAAGCTTTTGAAATGAGAATTCTCTTCCCAAATAAACTCCGAACTTCCTGGAATTTGATTCTGACCATGCGTACAAGTCATAATACCTAAAATAAAGCTGCTCATGGCCTCAAACTGCTGAACAACATGCTAGAGCTCATAATGACTAGTTGGGTCATTACATTCTCTCCCACTTAAACATACATTCATCCTCGAACGTTCTAAGAGCTACTCTGGAGTTGCCCAAAGTAACAGTTAAATACCTTGTGCACCTATTTGTGCTACCACAACTCATTTGAGTACATTAGCTCGATCAATTCTAAAAATATTACCTTTTATTCAAGCAAATAAGCTTAGAGCCCAATTCCACCATCCAAAATTCTCTACCAGGCCTACTTCCAATACATAACCAATGTATTAATCACTACACGAGGCACCGGAACATGACTGTATACTTTTGCTGAATTCTTATCATGCACCACATCATTCACAGGACCATAATAACATTCTTTGATCCTAATAGCCAACACTCCCCGAATATGATGCTCAAAACGCACCTTATGAAGAATATATATAATATAAATCTTGTCCCAACTCTCGCAATACCCTATGATAGAAGAGATATGTAGAAATTCATAACCAACTGCCAACAAATCATTGAGGCTACACTCCTGACAAGAACATTACTTCATTCTGACCCAAATAATGGTATATGTTCTTTAATATACTTCATATAATCCGATTGCAATGATTCTAGATCTAATAACCTTGTCTTACCCAATACAAATTGCTCAAGAAACAAGCCACCCCAATCATGATCAAAAACCTCATATGTTGCCACAGTGTCCCAATAGGCTACCAATTCGAACATGATACATAAGGAAAACGAACTCTAGAGGGGACTAATCAAATCACGCTGCTAATGTGGACTTTCCTCAGAAAATAGAAAACAAAGCACATAAAATTTAGGATATAGAAAATTGTACTCAACATCATACTGTTGCGGCGTGCAATCCAATCCAAACAATATACCCATGGCGGCGTGCAACCTGATCCACACATAAAATTTACAAAAGGATATTCACACCGAGCTAAATTGCTCATTACAACAAAAATACCAAATACCGTTCACAGGCACGCTAAGTGCATAATACTACCCCTGAGGAGGCAGATAGCGCCATGAGCTAACGAACTCGAGCGCGACTGAGGTGTGATACATGTTTTGAAGCTAAAGAGCCTTCCTGCTCACATAACACCATCGCTACGCGAAATCTCAACACATAAAAAAATTACCGAGCTATTCATGACTCACACGGCACAATATAGATTACATGAAATAGCCGACGACGAAATAATGCCCTGACTACCCTTCCATTAGGGGCGCATTGCTGAAATGAATACTTCTAGCCTGATATAGAGCCCATATTGACATTTAAGTCCATCCACAGACCTCAAGCTAATTCTAATCACATTGAACTAGACTAATGACCTTTAGAGGTCCATAATAACTCCCTTTTTTTCTCATAATACACCAAAACAACCATCATAACTGGAGTAATCCTCCACAGTCTATAACCCAATCAACCTAGTGACCTCCAGTCATTAATTCTCAATTTAACGACATCACCACAATCTTCATACTTGGTTTAACTCTTCAATCAATCAGGTGATTACATGTCAATATACGATAGAACATGATCTTCATCATAACTCTGTAACCACTAATAGATTAATACTTCATCATATAAAAACTTTTCACTTAACTCACTTCAGGAGAACCATAGAAACACACGGGTAAATTCTCATAACTGTAGCATATGCAAATCTCTAAGTAGTGGTCTAAGCTACCATAGCCCTTCCGGAATTTGCCGACACATAACATGCCATAACAGTAGATAACTTCTGAATAACATCAATTACGGCGACTGACAAGCCTCACACGTACCGTCACAAATCACTTGTATAACTTGATCACGCTGAAGGAACTGACCATTACCACTAATATGCAATTTGAACTGTGGCTAACCAATCTATCTTCTTTCAATTTATCTTTGATTGCCTTAGAAATAATAATAATAATAATCCCATTGTCGACACCCCCTTTTTCTCTAAAAGCGAAATCGGGTCTACGACATTTTGGGAAGACAACTCTATTCTCATTTGGGAATTGGGTTTTGGATTTTTGGAGAGTCGCCACCTCATGATTATAGTGCATTAGAACACTTTTAAAAGAATTTGAGATGAAAGCTAGAGTTTGGGTAAGGGCTAGAAATTATCTCGAGGGGAAGGTGTTAGGCACCCCTCAAGATCCACTAGTGTGGTTCCCGACCATGCTACAATCATGACTTTAAATGCAAACAAAGAAGTAAACAAGCAAGCATTGCAAATACGAGAAAATGTTACAAATAAGAAACACAAAAGGATTTATAGGTGCTGAAATTTAGAAGGAAAACAGTTTTTTGTGATTAAAGAAGAAATACGCAAGTAAAGCGAAGGGGGTCAAATAATTGATGCAAGTAACTAAAAAGAAGTACAAGAAATAGAAGTTGAATATTGGACAAAAAAATTATTAAACTAATAAAGAGGGAGGGGGTCCTAGGTTTATACATTACATGGATCATTCACACAACACCGGTACCCAATTGTAGGCATAGTGTTATTGTGTAATCATCATCTCCATGTCTGCTCTTCCCACCCCGTTAAGGTATTAAAGCACGGAATGGTATCATTTACTTATTGCATGCTATTACCGGTCCCAATCCTATCATTCCTGGAGGCAAATGGACTACTAATCCTAAAGGGAAAGGGGTTTAGGGGTTTTTAGAAGTTTCAAAGGATAAAATGCTAAGGCGTCAACCAAAACAAGTAATTGCAAATAGAAGGGGAAGCAGACAAGCATTCAGGGCTCAAGTAATGCATCCATAAATCATCAAAAATCATAGAGTTTAGCTTGTCTTACACGTACTAATTTTGGTATTATTTAGATAAAGCGACGACCGGATTGGTTCAACGCATATTTTTAGGCAAAAAGTCTACATTAGGCATACTCGAATGCAGTTGTTGGAAACTGATCTGGTTGACCTAAGTGTTGATTAGAACTAGGCGTGATATGTACTAATTTTAGAAACAAATGTGCAAACTAACAGGGGTTACCAATTTTAACAGATCATTGCGAGTTCAAGTAGTTAATATTACTTCTATTCAGATTCGAGATTTCCTATAGGCATGCTTTTTATACGACTAATGATTTGGACACCTTTTAGACATTAACAAAAGTCCTATGAACATGGTATCTATATGCAGCTTTTGTTATCAGACCTACAGATGGTTTGCCTAGTGATGTTTATAGATGCAGGATGCAACGGTTTCTAGATCGTATTTTTATATGAATTTGCGGACAATTAGAAGTTAGCCTATAGGAAGGATATCTATGCGCGTTTGCAGAAATTAAAGGTTAACCCTATGAGCATGATTTCTAGGTGGATATGCAGAAATAAAAGTTTAAACCTATAGGCATGATTTCTAGGTGGATATGCAGAAGTAAAAGTTTAAACCTATAGGCATGATTTCTGGGTGGATATGCAGAAATAAAAGTTTAAAACTATAGGCAAGATCTCTACCCTTGGTGCATAAAATAAATCTCATCCCCCCTTTTTACTAAGTTCCCCAGAGTTTGTACAAATTATTACAGCCCAAAAAGAAACAACTGGAATTAAAAAAAACATCGAAAATACTCAGCTACATCCGAGCAGCCTAATTGAGACTTGAAGCCTAATAATATGAGATTGACCCACTTTCGAGATCCAAATTTCCAAGTCTTTTCTTATCTAAGGTGTTTCAAATATCCAAGGGATTTCAGGAACCCAGGCAGTGCATACACCCAAGATTAATAGAAATTGAGTTGTACAGTGTGGAAGGGCCAGCCCTTATGTGTCCAAGTTCAGAAGGAGCTCCAGGGTCCCAAGGTAAGGCTCACACAAGAGGGGCAGAACTTAAATTCTAGGAGTTAAGTGTAAGTGCAATAGAAAGGGGAAGGGGGCTACCCAAGCTGGCTGGGGGTCATGCCCAGCCATAAGATAGAATAGCACACCCCTGACCAAACTTATTGATCAAGCATTTAGGGAGTAAAGACCTACTGGAGGTCAAGCCATGGCCTGAACAAAATCATAAATACTGGCAGGCCAAGGCTGTTACTCAGCATACACACAATAAGGGAATGGAGATGGGAAATTGACAAAGCTTAGGGCCCCAAAGGGTCCAGTTCATATCCATGGACAATAATTTCAGACATTGTCATGTTTCTGAACCATAACTTAAGCATAAAAGGGGATATTAGGGTTTGGGATCCATAAGGCATCAAACAAATAACCAACAACTGACAGGATGTACACATAAATTAAACATTGAATTACAAGGGAAAGGGATATGTTACAGCATGCTAGAAATACATGTAAACTAAAGAAAACATGATCAGAAGTGGATAGGAATGAAGCATGTTGTTGATGAAGCTTGAAAATTAACTAGAAAATACTACTAGGGAAGCAAAAGTGCAGAAGAAAGTAGAGCAAACAAAGGTCCATAGCAGCACAAGTAGCAGAAAGAGAAAGAGAGCTTTTTTAAGTGAGAGTGATTTGAACTCAGATTGTTTTTCTGTGTTCGTGTGTTCAAAGAAAAGGGATGAGAGTATTTATAGCTTTGAAAACATGTGGAGAAATAAGGCAATAAGTACAAATCTAACACAAATATGGTCATGGACACAAATCAGAAATCAATTAGCATAAGACTCCCCTTTAATCAGGGGATTCTTATTTGAGCGGATACTAACATGATCCAAATAAGGAAAGGAGAATCAGTCTTGTAAGCAGAATGGCTGTTGCCATAAAAGAAACAGTAAAGTCATACAATATGCAATTAAGTCTAAGTACAAGATTTGAAGCAATTTTTGGAAAGATTCAGTGAGGCCAATCAAAGAAAAAGAATCAATTAGACTTTGACAGGCTAGTAAAATAAGGATCTCAGGGAAGGAAAAGTTTTTGAAATCAATTTCGAGTTAAATAAATCACAGGAGAAACTCATTATATAATGCACACACAAATAGCTGTGAGCACGTGATTTTTGCCCTAAGCAAATTATTCCAAAAGTTTCAAATAAAATGATTTTTACAATTTTTTGAATTTTGTGTTGATTGGTTGCATGTCAATTCATATAAAATACAAAAAATATGCATATGCATTTACAAATTAATTTCATATGTTAATATTAATTAGGGATTAAGTTATTTTAGAAGAGGATATGAAGAAAATGCCAAAAATAATTCACTTTAGCATTGTTATTGTGAAATTATCGCAAAATAGTTATTAAATAAATTTCATGCGTTAATTAGTCTTAGCTTAATTGTTAGTTTAATTTTGTAACTTTGTAGAAATTATAAAAAATAAATAAAATATAAAAATACAAAAAATGAAAACAAAACAAAAATTGAATAAAGAAAATTAAAAAATACAATAAAGAAAACAAATGGAACAAGTAAGGGGCTGCCTAGTTTGGGCCAGTTTTGAATTAAAAACACAGCCCAAAAAACAAAACCCGTCCCAGGCTAGCCCACCCGGTCATATTCATACCCCTGAGACCTTCAAAATGACGTAGTATGAAAGTGATACTACGTCGTTTTGAGTTAGCAATTAATGAATTAATCCAGTCCATCAATTGATCTTCATCCAACGATCCTCATTAGTTCACTCATTTTACCTAAAAATGTCTGAACTCTCCTTCAATTTTAGAGACAGAGACTCTCCTTCCTCGTACATCTCTGCCTCCACCGGCTCCGCCCAGCGCTGCCGCCGGAAATCGCCCACGGCGGCAGCCAGCATCCATTCACCCCCAAATTCACACCACAACATCATCTCCCCTCCCTCTTTCCATTCCCACTATTGGATTCCCTCAAATACGAACCCATCGCCTCAAACAAACCCCGCCGCCTTCGATAGAACCCTACCGCCGGAGAACACAACTTATGCCAATGGTCACCAAATTAACACCCGTTGTTCCTCTTCTCATCCCCTTTCCATTCCTCCAAGTGATTTCCTTCGAATCTTGCCGGAAAGCTTCGAATATCAAATTGAAGTTTTCCGGCCAAGACTCGAAGTATGCCAAAAAACCCTAAATTCACACCATGGACTCCTTTTCCCATCCTTTATCCTAATCTACCAACCTTTTCCTTCGAATCTTGCTCAAACTTGTCGAAATTCAAATCTGAGTTTTTCCGGCCAACAAACCCTAACCCAAATTCTTGGGGATTCCTGATCGTATAATCCCAAATAGTGTGTTTTCATTGAAAACACACCGTTTGGGATGTTACGGATCATGGATCCTAGAGGATTCTGATATCGTGGCTGGCCGGAGTTTGCTTTTCTAGTAAGTCGTCTTATTTCCCTTTTAATTTCATTTGTTTTACTTACTGTGTTTGGTTTTGCTCTATTTGATAAAATCCTGTAAGATTAGGTTAATTTGTCTTGCATGTTTTTAATTTCTTATCTGATCAATATTCTATGGTGATTTGAGTCAGTAATTTTAGTTTGGTTATTTTTAGTCGATTACTTCTATGTTCTGTTTTTATAAAGTAATTGTATTTAAATTTGTAGCCAGCCTAATTAGGTATAGCCTTTCATAAAAGTAGAATGGAAGGTTTGTTTGAGAAAGAATTCTGTGGTTTGGAATAGCTGTCACACCTCCGTTTTACCGCTTTTATACGGCTTATTGGCTTTTACTACACCCCGGGAAGGGATATAATAAAGAAAGGAGTTTTTTTCAATTTAAGGACAATCGAAACGGAATTCATTTTATTAAAGATTCAGAGTCGCCACTTGGGAGATTGATGGTGTCCCAAGTCACCGGTTTGAATCCCGTATCGAGGAAAGGGTTTGACTCTATTTGACAGTCGCGAACCAGAAATTCGGGTAAGGAATTCTGTTAACCCGGGAGAAGGGGTTAGGCACTCCTGAGTTCCGTGGTTCTAGCACAGTCGCTCAACTGATATATTTGGCTAAATTTTGATTTTTATACATGTTATCCTATTTGTGCAATTTTAGAATTAATTACCACTTTAGCTATTTTATTTAAGAAAGTGAACATCGTTTAAGAACGTGTTTTCGGATCACGTCACATGAAATGCACCCGGATCCTCGACACATTCTTATACAACGTTATGGGATTTGGATTTGGGTCGCATGAAATGCACACCCGTATTTAGAAGGTAAGATTATTAAAAGCGCGCCTAAAGCGACTAACGTGTTGTTATCTTTTGGGAAGGCCGTGAAATTCGCTAAACAGCCCGTCCCGAATCTCTAAGTATTTTTCATTAAGTACTTAATGAGGGCCCCGCGATTGTATATTTGATTTGGCGAGGCTCGTCTCATTTTTTATTATTAGAAGGCCAACTTAAAGCAAACTAAAAATTTTTATTTATTATTTGTCTCTAAAAGGCCAATTAATTTACAATTATAATTCGGGCCCCGAATTCAAGTCCGAATTCAAACAAAAGGGAATACCCTTTTAGCTTGAACCCGCTACCTAATTCGAAACGCAATTTTATATCATGGAGTTTTAACTTTGCGAGGGCCATGGAATTTGCTAAATGGCACGCCTCGAGTTCTAAGGATTGAAACAAAATTAATTAAATGAGGTCCCTAAGAATATGGATAGGGAATTCTGTGGGAGAAGTGATGTAATTAAGCTTTTGACAAAATCTACTAATTAATAACGGTAAAAGAAAAATAAGCCAACTTATGAATTTCATCATATTGGGCTAGTCCTTCCTAATTTTTTTCGGGCCAAACAATTAATTCTTTTTCTTAATCATCCTCCATCAATACGTGAACCATATCAACTATCAACATATAAAGAGACTCAAGAAGTAGCACAACCCAACGCACACAATGCCAAATACACACGGTGATTCAATGTCACCACAAAACATTTAATTATGATAGTAGTAGGTGATTCATGCTTTGCCCTAGTTATACTTATCACATCAAAAAAAAAACTTACCATTATAATTTTAAATAGCCAACAGTGGTGCACACAAAGAAGGCATTATTCAAAAGAGCACATGAGTGCAAACGGCCATAATATGGATTCCAACAAACATCCTCTTGTTGTAATACACGCAGAATTGTAAATTAAGACCCATATGCAAAAGGACAAAATTAAGGGAACTAAAACTTCAAAAGAACACTAATAAAAAAACAACTACTTTAAACTTCAAATGTGATTTAGCATTTAAATAAACAAATATCACAAATGAATGAGGCAAAATGTTAGTGTCACGTGAGTTGTAGAACTGGAGCAAAGGAGATCGAACAAAGCAATTCATACATTTATACATCCATGGCACAAGATCGGAAAATTGGGAGATGAGTAAAGTGAGAGTATGACCTTTTAATAACAACTTTCTTTGCTTTACGTGTGAAGAAACTCCATTGATGGCAAACTGGCTAGAAAATATAAGCTAAATATACGAGGATCTCGAACTAAAACCGGAACTGGACGATGGCGATGAACTCAACTCGATCGGAACAGAATACCACCATAACAATCCTCGACCATGGCAATCTTCATGACTAACCTTAATGGCTTTTGGGAGTGTTTTCTCTGCAGAATAGAGGTGAGGAGACCTGCTCTCCGGTTGTCAAGTCCGGCAGTTGGCCGGCGAGAAAGGGAGTGTAGCAGACGTGAAAGAAGGGTCGTCCAAGGGCGGCAACTACTGCTCTTTGAATTTTCAGTTCTCCCTTCTCTTCGTCAAATGAATCAACATGATACTCAGTTGAATGGTGTTCCTCATTAACTGCCAGATCAGATGCCTTTGATCGATGATCTCTCCTTCAATGTGTTTTTTTTCCTCCCTTTTTTATATTGTGTATTGTGTGCATTTATAATGATGGGGTGGAGGATATTTTTGGAGGAAAAATATTTTGGGGTTGGTTTTGGGGGGAAAATATTTTGGAATTTTCAAATGATTGGCCAATTTGAATTTAAGACCAAGCTTTTTCATTTCCCTCTTCTTTTTTGTTGTTCTTTTCTTTCTTTAATTA
>MU704140.1:6799-63433 GCA_026770625.1 Nicotiana glauca
ACGGTTTTACTATTTTGTTCAAAAGGTTGTACTGTACTATATAGCATGATGGAGTGTTCTTACGTGATTTCTTACCGCTCAGTTATTATTTACACTTATTACCACTGAGTTGGAAGTACTCACTTTACTCCCTGCACCACGTGTGCAGATTCAGGTGTCCCAGGAGCATAGTTGAGCTATTTGCTGCTTCAGAGTTTCTCAGGGTTTGTCGAGGTAGCTGCCTGACGTTCGCAGGACTTGACTCCTCCCCTATTCCTTTATTATTTCCGCATTTTAGAACATCAGTATTACTGAGGATGTATTATTATGTTATCTTAGAGTTTCTAGACTCATGACCCTCAGGTCTTTGGGAGTGTATTCGGTGTTATCTTGATATTCAGTTTGGTTTCTATCTATCAGTTAAAACTTTTTAGCTTTAATGCTGTTAATGGTATCCAAATAACGGGTTTTGAGCTTCATGCTCGGATTGAGAGTGTGATTGGTCGGGCTTGCCTAGCAATTGTGTTGGGTGCCATCACGACCGGGATCGGGGTCATGACACCCTACTTCGTCTAGTACACAATCGTCTAAAAGAGTTGCGGGCTTAAAAGCACTTAAATCTTGGACGGAGTTCAGGGGTTCTCAAGGTGATAATTATGATGAAACTTCACATCTAAATGAGCTTCAAGTTTATTTTTCGCAGGAACTTGAAAAGGAAAATCCAGACGGCACTTTTGATCTTTTGGAATGGTGGAAGTCAAGGGAAAAATATTTTCCGGTTCTTGCAAGGATGGCTCGGGATATTTTAGCTATTCAAGCTTCAACTGTTGCATCAAAGAGCGCTTTCAGTCAAGCAAGACTTCAAATAGGTGATCATAGAGCGTCTATGAGGGAGAGCTTGGAAAAATCAGTGTTGTTCAGAGATTGGATCCGCTCGGAAAGAANGTCCGGAAGTGGTGATGAACAAGCTTCTTTTCCACCACCACCAATGCAACCTCCTCCGAACCTTGAAGGATTTATGAGATTTGTTAGAGATACAATGTAGATTATGGTGTAACTTGTACTTTCGCACATCTTCTTTAAATTTTTTTTCCTTTTAATGGTGGTATTAGTACCTTGTTGTGCTCATTCCATTGGGAGAAGGAAGGCTAAGAAAGATATGCCATTTTTGGTAATAAAAATTATAAGATATGCCCTTGAATATCTTTTTGCAATATTTTTTTGTCTTTAACTTGCGAAAATATATAAGCTATAATATATATACATAATATACAATATATACTACAAGAAAACATATACTAGTATACTATATATATATATATATATATTATATATACTATACTAACATACTATATATACTACAAAATAAGATTTTTCAAAATGAGGGCCCCACCCCCAAATTCCAATGAGAAAACGGTCATATTGCACTAATAACCATTTTTTTATTTTGTCCAATTTACAAAACTAACCTTCTCTAACACTATAAATACTCCCCTCTCTCTTCTTCATTTCAATACACAATACTTTCTCAATCTAAATTTCTCTCAATTTCTCAATCTCTCAATCTCTCAAGACTTCAAGTCTCAATCTTAATTTTCAAGTTACATCATGCCTCGTTCGGAAAGAGTGCGCTTATTTATTTCACATTACTATGAAGTGCTTGAAGAAAATGAAGAAGGCCAAAGATTAAAGTGCAAGAACTGTGAAAGAGTTTTAAATTTTCGTTCAGGGTGTACCTGGGGCATTTTAAGGAGGCATATAAAGTATTGTGTTGATGGTATTTATCTGCGAATTCGTCTTTAAGATTTTTTTGTGTTATTTTAAAATTATTAGACGTATTTATGCTTCATGTTGTACTTTGTTATTAATTTATTATGCATGGCAATTTAATTTTACTATTGTTTTATTATTTTACTTTTTCGTCAAGCACTTTAATAATTAGATTTCTACATATATACTACATATATTTTTATATAGTCATGATATGGTTTACAAGAAATTACCTTAAACAAAAAAAAATTAAAAAAAAAGCCCGAAAATAAAAAAAGCCCGTTAGGCCCGCTAAGCCCACGAGCCCGACCCGTTTAGCGCAGGACCACATGGGCTTAGGCCCGTCACGGGCTGGTCTCACCCATTGAGCCCACGAAGCCCGGGACCGTGAGGCCCGAAACCGCCAGAGCCCAGGCCCGCTAAGCTCGGCCCGTTTGGCCCATTTAGGCTCGGGCCCGGCCCACTGGACAGCCTTAGGTAGCTCTGCCTAGGCGTATCATCCTCGAGGTGGAGATATCTAGCAGAGATTTCGAGGTACATCTGCCACGTCCGCAGACCTGGAGTCTCTTTCTTATTCTAGCTTTAGTAGTTAGCTTTTCCTTTTCGTATTGTTCGTTTTTGACATTCTGGAGTTAGAGCTATGTATTTACTTTCCGTTAGCCTGTGTTCCCGTAAGTTTTCGGGTTTTGGGGTGATATTGTAAACTTCCGCAATATTGAGTTGTATATGCTGAGCGGCATTATTATACAGTTTTCTTTTAGTTGTTCAGTTTTTAATTAAATTATTCCGCAAGCTATGTTATTTTTCGCATTGTTAGGCTTACCTATTTATAGGGACTCGGTGCCATCACGACATGTTCACTGAGAGCGAACTAGGGTTGTGACAAATTGGTATCAGAGCTCTAGGTTCATAGGATTCACGGAACACAGGCCGGTTTATTAGAGTCTCGCTGATCGATACGGAGACGTTTGTACTTATCTACGAGAGGCTATGTAACTGTTAGGAAAATTTTTCACTTTATTTGATTTCCTTGTCGTGCGACATCTTATTATCACCAATTCTAAACTTCTATCTTCTATTCTCTCACAGATGGTGAGGGCACGTGCTACTCGAGATGATCAGGCACCCTCGCCCCTACTGCAGCCATCAGAGGCCAGGGCCGGGGTAGAGGTCGAGGACGCGCACGTGGTGCAGCCAGAGCACCTGCGCGAGCTGCCGACGAGGCACCACCAGCAGATCCAGCCAGAGCCCAAGCACCTGGCACGCCTACTACTGCCACTACTACTCCAGCTCTTTAGGAGACTTTGACTCAGTTCATGAGTATGTACACCACCTTGGCTCAGGCAGGTTTGCTTCCCCTTGCTGCAACCACATCTCAGGCCGGGGGAGGAGCACAGACTCCTATCGTCCGCACTCCTAAGCAGCGAGTGCATGTTGAGCAGGTTCCCGAGATTATTCCCGCATCGCTTATAGTGCCCGTTCAGCCCGAGGGCAGAGCAGCGGCTTCTGAGGATGAGTAGCTGACGCTTGAGAGGTTCAAGAAGTACAAGCCTCCTGTATTCAGTGGATTAGCATCAGACGATTCCTTGGGATTTCTAGAGGAGTGCGAATGTATTATTCGCACCATGGGCATAGTAGTGTAGCGGGGTTTCCTTCACTGCCTTCCAGCTTCAGGGAGCCGCCTATGATTGGTGGCGCACTTATGAGATAGACAGTCCAGTCGAGGTTGCCTCACTGACCTGGACCCAGTTCTCAGATATGTTCATGAGAGAGTTTTTCCTTCAGAGTCTTAGGGACGCATGGCGCGCAGAGTTTGAGCATTTGCGCCAGGGTGCTATGACCGTTTCGGAGTATGCTATCCGCTATACCAAGTTGGCCAGGCATGCACCGGCCTTGGTTGCTACAGTTCGTGAGAGAGTTCGCAGGTTCATTGAGGGTCTTACCCCACCCATCAGATCTAGTATTGCTCGAGAGATGCAGATGGACATCCCTTATCAGCAGGTAAAGAGCATTGCTAGGAGGATCGAGTGGAGAGGGAGGCCAAGAGATCTCGAGAGTGGGGCCACTACTCTGGTGCCCGTACACCAGCAGCAGGTCGTCATGGTAGGGGTTATGTGGGTCGCCCCATTAATTCAGCTCTTCCAGCAGCCAGCAGTTCTCTAGCTCCGCCTATACCTCAGGAGCCTTACTATGCACCTCCAGTTTCTAGCGTGCCTCCTGCGTGGGGTGCTTCCAGAGGTCAGTCCAGTGGACCTGGCCGTAGTTAGTCTTAGCCGCCGCGTCCTCCCAGAGCTTATTTCGAGTGTGGTGATACACACCATATGGTTAGGGACTGCCCCAGACTTGGTAGGGATGCAACTTCATAGACTGCTCAGCCACAACGTACTTCTTAGAGTTCCCAGGCCATGGTCACAGCTCCAGCTGCTACCCCATCTACCCAGCCGGTTAGGGGCGGAGGTTGGGGAGATAGAGGTCTCCCTCGAGAGAGGGGCCGGGCCAGATATTATGCTATTCTTGCTCGTACCGAGGCTGCTGCCTCCGACTTCGTCATTACAGGTATTATACTGGTTTGTCACAAAGAGGCATCAGTTCTATTCGATTCGGGCTCTACTTATTTTTATGTGTCTTCTTACTTTGCTCCGCATTTGGGGGTGCCTCAGGATTCTTTGAGTGCCCCCGTTTATATTTCTACTCCTGTGGGGGATTCTTTTGTTGTGGACCGCGTTTATCGGTCATGTCTGGTTACTATTCGTGGTTTTGAGACTAGAGCGGATTTATTGTTATTCGGTATGGTTGACTTTGATATTATCTTGGGCATGGACTGGTTGTCGCCCCATTTTGCTATTTTTAATTGTCACACAAAAACGATTGTCACACCTCCTTTTCTACCCCGAAAGGGTATTAAGGGAGTTTTTCCAATTTAAGTGAAATTATTCGAAATATAATTATTTATTTAATTCTAGAGTCGCTACTTGGAATATTTTGATTGGTGTCCCGTGTCACCGGTTCATTTTAAATCCCAAATCGAGGAAATTTTGACTTTTCTTTTGAAGTCTGCGAACTAGAAATTCTATGTAAGAAATTTTGTTAACCCGGGAGAAGGTGTTCGGCATTCCCGGGTTCCGTGGTTCTAGCACGGTCGCTAAGCAATTTATACTTGGCTTAAAAATATCTAATTATTTATTTTAGAACCTATGTGCATTTACCTTTTTACCACTTTTAATCACTTGATTATTCATAGTTAAAGAAACGAGTTACGCGTACGTATACTCATTTCGTTTGGCGCGTCAGGAATCATGTCACGCGTACGTGTCCACGATTAATAACGTTTTGTTATTATTAAGAAAAGTTGGTTGAAGTTGCGCGAACACATACTTTGGTCTTACTTTTTAAAACCATCATTAACAAAATGTCTCACTAAAGTAAATAAAATTCTTGGTTAACCATTACTGGAAATCTTTGTTGATTAGTCAAAAACTTCTCAATTAAAGATGAGATAAACCCAATACCAAATTCTCGTGCTTTCAACTTTAATCCTCTTAAGCTTCATTCTTAATTCCAATATTTGATGCGATAGAACAAGGCAGCAGATTGTTAGGTTCATTTGTGTATCTCTTTAATTCTTAAGTACACAAGTGGTGGAGGAGTCACCATAAACCAAAACGGAAATTTTCTTTTTAGAAATTCCCATAAACCAAACCAAAAATACCTTACCAAAACTCACTAAGTCAATGCCAATAAGGACAGTAATTCTCTAAATTTAACAAATATACTAATTTACAATTTTGAAAGTTAAAGGTTACAGACTACTATATGTATATCAGCCACAAAATAGAAATTTGCACTAATTTCTTATAGATCAGTAAATAACCACAACGGCATAAGGGATTTTTATTTGGGAGAAGAAAATCTAGACCATGGGTACTCAAGCTCAACATGAACCAAACATTATCTTAATATCAATTCATATTGTTAGGCCAAAGCATGATAATTCGATCGAATCACATCCATAAACAACAGAGATACTAAAAATTCATCATTCAAAACATAGTAAATACAGAGAGGTTTGAGGCTTGCCTAATTGGAAGCAAACAAACAACACAATATCCAAATAAAAATGAAGATGCAACTGGTAGAGTTCAGCAACATCAAATGCTGCTAGTAAGAACAGAATCGAACAGCGACCTCGAATCGCCGCGAAACCTCGAACGAACCTCGACTCTTCTTCAACGATGACCGAAGCGGAGGACTGTTGCCACCGGAGTTTCCAACGGCAACATGGAGTTCATCGGCAAACGAAAAATCCGTTCCAGCAGTAATAGAGAAGAGGGATCTAGGCGGTAGAAGCTTTTAGGAGATTAGAGTAGGTTCTCATTTTAGCCATGGAAAGGAGCTAGCTTAGGAGCTTGCCGTTCTTGTTGAAGAAGAATGTCGAATGCTGCTATTTTCTCTTCTTTTTTTTTTTAGAATTTGGAATTAGGACCCCTCTTCCTAATTCTTTAAGAAGAAGACCGAAAATCCTTTATTTTTTGAAGAAGACTGAAACTTGGCTTTTTGAATTAGAGATTCAAGATTTTTTGTTTCAATCTTTTCTTTCAGGTTTTTTGTCAGATCTTTTCTTTTTCTTTTCACATTCTTTTCCTTCCTTTTTCAAGATGTCCCCTTCCCCTTTTATATTGTGATGTAGTGTGTGTGTGAAGATTACGCATGAGAAGAGTGGGAACGTGGGTTTTGAAGTTGGGGGGTTAGAAATTGTGGGGTAGGGACGTGAGGGAGTGAGAATTAAATAAAAGAATATAAAACACACTTACATACATACATACATATATATATATATATATATATATATATATATATATACCAACTTACTTTTAGACTTAAAGAAACTATGTAGATAGAAAAACTCAATATTTACGCTAAACTTTAAATTATACTAAGAAAAAATGCTACTATAACTTACATCTAAATTAGAAGAAACCAAATATATATATATAAAAATTTTCTTCTATTTAAATATAGGAACAAATCTTATATTCTAAGAATATGAATATTTTTTATAGTTTTTAATTTTCTTAAATAAAACCTATTAAGAGTAAGATAAACATGTAAAATGTTAAGATTAGACCTAAAAGAAATATTTATACTAAACTAGTATAAAATTTCAGTGTGGTCAAAAATTAGTTGTTCACAACCGTGACGCTGGCTATGACAGGTATTCCGCGTGTTGAGTGGAGTGGTACTTTAGATCACACTCCCAGGAGAGTTATCTCTTTTCTTAAAGCTCAGCGCATGGTTGAGAAGGGGTGTGCCGCGTATTTAGCTTATGTGAGAGATGTCAGTGTTGATACCCCTTCTGTTGATTCAGTCCCAGTGGTACGGGATTATCCCGATGCGTTTCCAGCTGATCTTCCTGGCATGCCGCCCGATAGAGACATTGATTTTGGCATTGATCTGTTGTCGGGCACTCAACCCATTTCCATCCCTCCGTACCGTATGGCTCCTCCTGAGTTGAAGGAGTTGAAGGATCAGTTGCAGGAATTGCTTGATAAGGGTTTCATTCGCCCCAGTGTTTCACCGTGGGGTGCTCCTGTCTTGTTTGTGAAGAAAAAGGATGGTTCCATGCATATGTGTATTGATTATCGCCAGTTGAACAAGGTTACAGTGAAGAACCGTTATCCTTTGTCTCGTATTGAGGTATGTTTGACCAGCTTCAGGGCGCATAGGTGTTTTCTAAGATTGACTTGCGCTCAGGTTACTATCAATTGAAGATTCGGGAGACAGATATCACGAAGACTGCCTTAAGGACTCGGTATGTCCATTACGAGTTCCTTGTTATGTCATTTGGGCTGACCAATGCCCTAGCAGCTTTTATTTAGGCCATATCTCGACTCGTTCGTCATTATTTTCATAGATGATATTCTTATATACTCCCGAAGTCAGGAAGATCATGAGCAGCACCTGAGGACAGTGCTTCAGAACCTGAAAGAGAAGAAGTTATATGCAAAGTTCTCGAAATGTGAGTTTTGGTTGAGTTCTGTGGCATTCATAGGCCACGTGGTATCGAGTGAGGGCATTCGGGTGGATCCGAAGAAGGTGGAGGCAGTGCAGAGTTGGCCTAGGCCCTCCTCAGCTACAGAGATTCGCAGTTTCCTTGGCTTGGCGGGCTACTACCGTCGTTTTGTGGAGGGATTTTCATCGATTGCGGCCCTTATGACTAGATTGACCTAGAAGGGTGCCCCATTTCAGTGTGGACATAAGAGTGTGAGGCGAGCTTTCATAAGCTCAAGACATCTTTAACTACAGTCCCAATTTTGATGCTGCCTACCGGTTCAGGGTCTTATACTGTCTATTGTGATGCCTCGAGAGTTGGCCTCAGAGCGGTGTTGATGCAGGACAGTAGGGTAATTGCCTACGCGTCCAGACAGTTGAAGATACATGAGAAGAATTACCTTGTCCACGACCTTGAGCTAACTGCTATTGTTCATGCCTTGAAGATCTTGCGTCATTATTTGTACGGTGTGCCTTGTGAGATCTATACTGACCATCGGAGTTTGCAGCACTTGTTCAAGCAAAAGGATCTAAATATGCGTCAGAGGAGGTGGTTAGAGTTGCTGAAGGATTATGACATTACTATTCTGTATCACCCGGACAAGGCCAATGTGGTGGCGGATGCCTTGAGTCGCCGGGCGGAGAGTTTGGGGAGTTTGGCATATTTACCAGCTTCAGAGAGGCCTATGGCGATGGATGTTCAGGCCTTAGCCAGCCGGTTTCTGATATTTGATCTTTCGGAGACCAGTTGGGTTCTAGCTTGTGTGGTTTTCCGGTCTTCCTTATTTGATCACATCAGGGAGCGGCAGTATGATGACCCTCATTTGCTTGTCCTTAAGGACAAGGTTCTGCGTGGTGATGCTAGAGATGTGACCATCGGAGATGATGGGGTATTGAGGATGCAGGGCTGGATTTGTGTGCCCAATGTTGATGAGCTTCGAGAGTTGATTTTAGTAGAGGCCCATAGTTCGCGGTATTCCATCCATCCGGGTGCCGGGAAGATGTATCAGGACTTGAGGCAGCATTATTGGTGGAGGCGGATGAATAAAGATATAGTTGGTTATGTGTCTAGATGCCTCAACTGCCTGCAGGTGAAGTATGAGCACCAGCGACCGGGTGGTTTGCTTCAGCATATAGAGATTCCGGAGTGGAAATGGGAGCGCATCACCATGGACTTTGTATCTAGACTCCCACGGACGTTGAAGATGTTTGATGCCATTTGGGTTATTGTAGTTCGGCTGACCAAGTCCGCTCATTTCATTCCTGTGTGTACCACTTATTCATCGGAGCGGTTGGCAGAGATTTATATCCGGGAGATCGTCCGTCTGCATGGTATTCCAGTTTCTATTATTTCAGACAGAGGGACTCAGTTTACATCGCGGTTATGGAGAGCCGTGCAACAGGAGATAGGTACTCGGGTGGAGTTAAGCACAACATTTCACCCCAGACGGACGGACAGTCTGAGCGCACGATTCAGATTTTCGAGGATATGCTCCGTGCGTGTGTGATTGAGTTTGGAGGGTCTTGAGATCAGTTCTTTCCATTGGCGGATTTTGCTTACAACAACAGTTATCAGTCCAGCATTCAGATGGCTCCGTTTGAGGCTTTATATGGTAGGAGGTGTAGATCTCCGGTGGGCTGGTTTGAACCGGGTGAGGCCAAGCTATTGGGCACAGAGTTGGTTCAGGATGCATTGGAGAAGGTTAAGGTAATTAAGGATAGACTCTGTACAGCCCAGTCCAGACAAAAGAGCTACGCGGACAGGAAGGTTCGTGATGTTTCATATATGGTCGGAGAGCGGGTTCTGCTTTAGGTTTCGCCTATGAAACACGTCATGAGATTTGGGAAGAAAGGGAAGTTGAGTCCGAGGTTTATTGGCCCTTTTGAGATTTTGAGGCGAGTTGGGGAGGTTGTTTATGAGCTTTCCTTGCCTCCCAGTTTGGCCGGGGTTCACCCGGTATTTCATGTTTTGATGCTCTGAAGATATCACGGCGATCCGTCGCACGTGTTGGATTTCAGTTCAGTCCAGATTGGAAAGGATCTATCCTATGTTGAGGAGCCAGTGGCTATATTGGACATGCAGATCAAAAAGTTGAAGTCGAAGAACATTGCTTCAGTAAAGGTTCAGTGGCGAGGTCAGCCGGCCGAGGAGGCGACTTGGGAGACCAAGTGGGATATGCGCAGCCAGTACCCTCATCTTTTCACTACATCAGGTATGTGTTTATGCTCGCTCGAGGACGAACAAATGTTTAAGTGTAGGAGGATGTGATGACCCGGCCGATCGTCTTAAGAATTAACACCTCGATCTCCTATTAACTGTTTCCCCTAAGTTTATTTCTGCTATTTTAGTTTGCCGGGACGTTCGATGTTTGGTTTCGGAGAATTTTGGGACACTTAGTCCCCAAATGAGAGATTAAGTGTTCGAAAGTGGTCCGTAGTCGGAAGAGTGTGAAGACAGCCTCAGAATGGAAATCTGATGGTTCCGTTAGCTCGGTTAGGTGATTTCGGGGTTGGGAGTGTGTTCGGAATGTGTTTTGGAGGTCCGTAGCCGATTTAGGCTTGAAATGCCGAAGTTTGAATTTTTGATGTTTCCGGTCCGGTAGTGAGAGTTTGATCCGAGGGTTGGAATGGAATTCCATAAGTTGTAGTAGCTCCGTCATGTCATTTGGGAATGTGTGTGTAAAATATCAGGTCATTCGGACGAGGTTTGGTTAGGTTTTTGATCGAAAGCGTGTTTTGATAGAATTTGAAGTTCTTAGGCTCAAATCCTTGATTTAATCGAGTTTCCGACGTCATTTTAGGTGGTTTAAGGGTTGGTACAAGTTTGAATAGGGTATTAGGTGTTATTGGTGCTTTTGGTTGAGGTCCCGGGGGCCTCGGTATGATTTCGGATGGTTGCCGGAAGGATTTTGGTAGTTGGGAGATATCAGATTTTTGCTGCTTCTGGTATTTTTGCATCTGCGGCTTGGGATCCGCAGATGCGGTACTGAAGATGCGGCGTGGAGAACCGCAGAAGCGGATTTGGTCAGGGTCATCAGTTTCCGCAGATGCGGTGGGAATTCCGCAGAAGCGGGTTCGCATCTGCGAGATCATGACCGCAGAAGCGGAGTTTTGGCTCTATAATGAAACCGCAGAAGCGGTGTGATACCGCAGAAGCGGAACCGCAGGAGTGGTAATGAACCGCAGAAGCGGAAACTGGCCACTTAAGGGAAAGACGCAGAAGCGGCACATGGTCCGTAGAAGCGGAAACCACTGGCGTGAATATGAAATTCGAGGTTTAGTTTCAAAAGTTGAAAAATCAAATTGGAGCTCGGGAGAAGGCGATTTTGAGAGGGTTTTGAAGAGGAGATCATTGGGTAATGTTTCTTTAATACCTTTTAGTTATATTCCATCAACCTTTAGTTGATTTCATCATTTAATTTGGAAATTTTGGTAGAAATTGGGGGAAAAGTTCTTAGACCTTTAATTGAGAATTTGAGGGGCATTGGATTCTGATTTCAGCATTCTTGTTATGTATAGACTCGTGAGAGTATGAGAGTTCTGAAAATGTAAAAATTTATCCGATTTCAAGATGTTGGCCTGAGGGGCACTTTGATCATTTTACCTAAATTTGCATTGTATCTTTCTATTAAATAGTAGAATCAGTTGCTTGAGATGATATTTACGATATGTAATTGAATTGAATAGATTTTGGCCATTTGGAGTCGGATACTCGTGGCAAACGTGTGATTTTGAGTTGATTTGGAGCCGGTTTGAGGTAAGTGGCTTGTCTAACCTTGTGTGGGGGGGGGGGACCTTTCCCCTTAGGATATGATATTTGGTAATTGAATGCCTTGTACGTGAGGTGACGAGCGCGTACTTGAGCTAATTGTTGAAAAATCAGGTTTTACTTAAAATAATTAGACTGAGTTTCTTTCTTATCTGCTGTATTGTATTTGCAAATTATAGATTGTGTTAGCTAGAAAAGCATGCTTAGTTGTTCTAAATTGTCTATTTGCTCAAGCTGCGTTGTTTGCATTACGTGAAGCATGTTAGGCTAGAACTACCTGTTGCCTTGTATTTTTGAGCTTCATTCCTGAATATCTTTGTGTTGTGAGTGCGTATTTATATTGGGACTACGGATGTGGGATTCCGGTAGCTCCCCCCTTGTTTGTTTACTTTGGGACTAGGCGTTAGATTCCCGGTAGATTCCCCTGCACATTTACTTTAGGACTACGGGTTAGATTCCCGGTAGATCACCCTGCATATTTACTTTGGGACTGCGGATTAGATTCCTGATAGACCACCCTGCACATTTATAGTTGGACTACGAGATGGTATCCCGGGAGATCCTTCGAATATACTCATATGACGGACTACGGGACGGTATTCCGGAAGCTCCTTAGATAGTTGATGAAAGGGACTACATGACAGTATCCTAGGAGATACTCGTTGTTGGTATTGTCATTGAGTTGTTTTACTCTGTGTTATCTTATTCTCTGAATGTTAATTGTTGTCCGGTATAACCTGTCTTACTTCATAGTTGTACCCATTATTTCTGTATATTTCATATTGTTGCAAGACTTATTATTATTATTGTTGTCAGTAGGGCCCTAACCTTCCTCATCACTACCCAACCGAGGTTAGGCTTGGCACTTACTGAGTACCGCTGTGGTGTACTCATGCCCTTTCTGCGCATATTTTTTGTGTGCAGATCCAGGTAGCTCTGCCCATGCGTATCATCCTCGAGGCGGAGAGATCTAGCAGAGATTTCGAGGTACATCTGCCGCGTCCGCAGACCTGGAGTCTCTTTCTTATTCTAGTTTAGCAGTTAGCATTTCTTTTTTCGTACTGTTCGTTTTAGATATTCTGGAGTTAGAACTATGTATTTACTTTTCGATAGCCTGTGTTCCCGTGAGTTTCCGGATTTTGGGGTGATATTGTAGACTTCTGCAGTATTGAGTTGTATATGCCGATCGGCATTTATATACTGTTTTCTTTTAGTTGTTCAGTTTTTAATTAAATTATTTCGCAAGCTATGTTGTTTTCCGCATTGTTAGGCTTACCTAGTTATAAGGACTAGGTGCCATCACGACATGTTCACGGAGGGCGAACTAGGGTCGTGACACTACTTTATGGATTTGAAACATTTGCTAACAAATGAAATGCTTACATAGTATATACAAAGCTACTTAGAACACTTCGGACAAATATAAAAGGTAATCGTTAGAGTAAATTCAGGTGCCTTCTTGATCTTATCTCTTTCATTATATTTACTGATAATCATGTTGAGTGTAAACTTATCTGCTGATTTTCTCCGGGAGGATCATAATTATCATAAATTTAACTCCAAGATCAGCGGACTGGGCTCACAGAGTACAAAAAACAAATAATAACATGTCAATTTATCAAAAGTGAGACCTTTTACTTTAAGTGATTGATGTAACCAAGAGTAATCACATATGTCTATTGTTTCGAGTAGCCTCATAGTATAATATTATATAAAGTCAAGGAATGCATTCAAAAGGAAACTCATGGAACTTAGGAAGATCATATTTATGAACGAACGAGGATAACTCATTATGCTCATTTTAAAAAGTAAAGGAAAGTGTATGTATTACACCTTCATGAAAAGAAAGTTTTAGATCATTCTAAATCTCTTCCATGGAATTCCCAAACTTTTCGGTACTCTTTCTGTTGCTCTGAGTCATAAAGACTAACTAAGAGTTGACGCCTAATCTAATATTAGGCAAAACTATTTGCACAAGCTCCACTACAATAAAACTAATAAATAGAATAAATATACAAGTTGATTCCCAATCTGATTATTTCAAACCAAAAAAGTCATATTGAGAAAGTAGTACTTTTTATATAACGCAAAGCACCAAAAAGCCCTATTCAATAACTTAACATTGGTATCTGACAAAGTATACCTCTCTACTATAAAACCAACCAACAGTTGGGATAGAAGACCAAATTTTATGAGTACTTCATGAACTACCACTCTCTTACACAATTGGTACACACACAAGAATTTGTACTACACAGAGTCTCATATTCTATGGTCGACCAATTTTTTTTGAGCTTGCAAGACTTTCCACCTTCATGGTTAGAAAATTGGAGCTTTTACTAATTAATATATATCTTTTTTCCTAATCATTTACCTTTATTTGTTTTCATCCATTTGCACTTTTGCAGACGCCACTTTGTCATTATTGCTGGATCTAGATTAAACAAAATGATTCAAATTGTACCCAAATTTGATTCAGATCTAAAATGTTTTCAAAAGGGTAATATTATGTCTCAGAATTATTGTAATTTGTTGGTAAATGTTTATCGTCAGAAACACTCTACTAAAAAATCTACTGTTAGAAAGCTTCAATCTACCTCCATGGCGGATGAAAAATGCAATTCCCCTCTAAGCGCAAACAAACACGTGAAAAATTTATGAAAAAGTCGGTAGAATTGAAGTTTCATTTTTGCTCTTTTAGTTCTTCAGGGATAATGGTAAAACAAGGGAAAAAGCAGAAAAAATATATGGTAACAGAAACTAACTGCATACGATGAGAAGAAATGTGATGGTACCGGTAAAGCAGCAACGTATGCAAATTGATAATTTTGTAAAGATAAGCCCTAATTTTTAGCACCACATCAGCTAGGAGGAATGCAAGAAAATGAAAGAGAATTTGTGATGAAGCATGGAAAATATTGAAAGTGGAAGTGGAAGACAAGATGTCCCCATTACTACAAAGATCAAACACAGATTGCAAAAAAGGAAAAATTAATAGTAATAAACATGTTTAGAGACACATGGTAAAGAAATGGAATAAGGCCTCACCTGAATGTCCAGTTTTTGTCACGACCCTAAACCCGAATCTGGTCGTGATGGCGCCTCTCGTGAAGACAAAGCCAGCCGACACAATCTCATTTCCAATCTTAAGTAGTAACATAATAAGTATTAAGTCGTAAACATGATAAAATCTCAATAAATGAAGACTGAGTAATATAAATCCACGTAAGGCACAACATTAAGTTACAAGAGGCATAACAAATCAGTAATTATAATTAAACACTGAAATCTCGTAAACGTCTTCCAAACAGTTAAACAATATGCAGGAAAACAATAGAAGAGTAAACACATAATAACTGCCCCTCGGGCACAGTAACAGCAAAATTTGCCCCTCGGGCAAACGTCACAGAACAATACCAGCCCCTCGAGCTATATCTCATATCACAATGGGTACCCGTATTCACTAGGGGTGTACACACTCTAGGAGGGGCCCCTTACAGCCCAAGTGCAATATCAAGCTATCTCGTGGCATCATAAACATGCTCTCGGCCTCATATCAATATCTCAAGCCACCTCGTGGCGTACAATCTCAGGCCCTCGGCCTCATTATCATAATCAATGTATCACTGCTTCGGCTTGCAAGCCGACCCAAATGTATCCTCACAACACAGGCTCTCGGCCATACTCAGTCATAATCTCATAAGTCCCTCGGGCCACATTAAAATATGAAGCTCAGCTCAAATACCTTTGAAAATATCATTTAATGTGTTTAAAACAGAATAATACAGGTGAGTTTCTAAAATAGAAAAATATAGTATGAATGAGTACCAGTATGAAATCAATCAGTGAGGAAAATATCATTTAAGAATTCTCTAAGGGTTCAAATAGCTGGCACAAAGCCCACATATGGCTTTAAGCCCAAAATATAATAATATCAAACGATGTGACAACCCGACCTGTTGTTTCATGAGTTACCGCTCTGTTTTTCCCGTTTTATGCCTCTTTATATTTCATTATCAGTGTTTGGTGTGTTAGAGTTGATTTGGATTGGTTTTGGTAGAAAATGAGACACTTAGTCTCTTTTAAGAAGGCTTAAGTTGAAAAAGTCAATTGGACGTTGACTTATGAGTTATAGGGCTCGGATGTGATTTCCGGTGATTCGGTTAGCTTCGGGAGATGATTTGTGACTTAGGAGTGTGATCGGAATTGATTTTGGAGGTCCGGTGTAGAATTAGGCTTGAATTGGCGAAGTTAGTATTTTGGCGAATTCCGATTGATGGGTGAGATTTTAATCCGAGGGTCGGAATAGAATTCCGAGAGTTGCAGTAGTTCCGTTAGGTGATTTTGGATGTGTGTGCAAAATTTCAGGTCATTCGGACATCGTTTGGTTGGGTTTTTAATCGAATGCGTAATTCGGAAGTTTTTAAGAAACTTAGGCTTGAATCCGATATGATTCGATGGTTTTAGCGTTGTTTGATGTGTTTTGAGGATTGGAACAAGTTTGAATGAGGTTTTAGGATGTGTTGGTATTTTTGGTTGAGGCCCCGAGGGCCTCGGGGTGAGTTCGGGTGTTTAAACGGAGAGTTTTTGAAGTTTGTTGCAGGTTCATTTTTGCTGGTATCTGGTATTTCCGCTTCTGCGGAAATGAACCGCGGAAGCGGTTCTGCAGAAGCGGGTGTGGGATCGCAAAAATGGTCAGGGGTTTGGTGGAGTAGTTCCGTAGAAGCGGAACCATTTTCGCATAAGCGGGTCTGCAGAAGAGGACGGTAAATCACAGAAGCGGTTTTGGGTCTCAAGAGGAAGTTCCGCAGAAGCGGAATCTGAGCCGCTAAAGCGGGATTTTGGCCGCAGAAGCGGTCCCACATAAGCTGAAGCGGGACCGCATAAGCGAAAGTCAACTGGGCAGAAGGGTTTAAATGTTATATTTCATCCGCGAGCATAGGGTATTTTCCACCATTGGTGAGCGACCTTGAGAGCTTTGGGCGTGTATTTTTGAGAGTTTTGACTGAGAATCGATTGGGGGTAAGTCCCTTGGCCTAATTATTCAAGTTTATGGTCGAATTAACATGTAAATTGATGAAAATTCATCAAAAATGGGTTAAGTTAGGGCTTGAGAAATCCTAAGTTAAAAAAATAGAATTTGGAGGGTCAAATGGACTCCGATTTTGATAAATTTGATATGTATAGACTCATGGCAAGACGAAAAATCCGGTAATGTGAGTTTTGTAATTTTTCGAGAAGTGGGCCCGGGGCTCGGGTTTTGCTAGTTTCAAGATTTTTGCTATTTCTCGATTGTTTTCGATTGGGTATTGTTCCCTTAGCATATTGTGATGTATTCGCTCTGATTTTTGTTAGATACGACGCGCGTGGAGGCCGGTTTGAGGGGCAAAGGCATCGCAGGTTAGAGATTTCACCGGTTCGAGGTGAGTAATACTTGTAAATGATATCCTGAGGGTTTGAAACCCCGGATTTGCACATCATAGTGCTGTATTGAGGTGACTTGCACGCCGAAAATGAGCGTGGGCTAGAGCACCGTTGAGGATTGTGACTTGGTCCGTCCCGGTTGTTGATTTTTACTGCATATTTGACTGAAACTACTTGTTATCATCATAATATTGGGCTGATTTCCATGTTTGGGCTTCGTGCCAACTATGTGAATCCTTCAGGGACTGATATCACTGTTTTCGCATTACTTTGCATATTATTTGATCTCGTTCCAGGGGTTTTAATACTGTTTTGCAAACCCAGCTATTTTTCTAATATTTGAAAACTTAAACAATATTTTATTGACGTTTTAAGCTGAGAACTATGATTTTAATAGTGCGCAAGTGGCTTATGTTCATTTCTGGACTGGGCATGGATCGGGCTGCGCGCCGTAGCAGTGTTATGGTGATTTCTGGATATATGGATGGCAGCCGCAGCAGTGTTACATTGATATTGAGCTTGGGCCTATAGGAGCCCCTCCGGAGTCTGAACCCCCACAGTGAGCGCGGGTACCCAAATGGATCGGGCTGCGCACCGCATCGGTCATATGCATTGCATTGAATTCATGCATTGGTTCCTATTTGTACTACGTGTCATGATATTCAGCACTCTCATTTCATTAGCATCCATGCTACTTCTTGCACTGTTTACCAGATACCCTGGTGTTAATTGTTAGTGGAGCGCTGTGCCCGAGGGGCTGACTTATGTGCTGATTTGCACCATCTGCCTTCGCATTCATTTGCTTAACTGTTGGAAAGAATATTTCAAAGGAAGTTTTAACTGAGCCCAGATATTTTCTAAAAGATTTCACGGTTTTACTGTTTTCTCAAAGATTTGCACTGCCATATATAGCATGATGGAGTGCTTTACGTGTTTTCTTACCGCTCAGTTATTATTTACTTTTATTACTCATTGAGTTGGAGTACTCACTTTACTCCCTGCACCTCGCGTGCAGTTGTAGGTATTGTTCACCCGGAAGCGGGTTAATAGCTGATTGAAGGTATTACTACTGTAGTTGAGCAAGGTGACCGCTAGCGTTCGCGGCACCGGACTTTATCTTTTGATTTTAGATTTTATTGTTTATATTATTGGCTGTGTAGTTGTGTTCAGACTTCTTTAGATGCTCGTGACTTGTGACACCCCGGTCGGGCTGTGTTGGATTGTAAATATCAGTTATTAATGCCATTATGTCATATTTATCCATTCATTTATGTTTAATAATTGTTAAAGGGACGAATTAGGTTAGTTGGCTAGCCTTGTGTTCACGAGAGGCGCCATCACGATCAGGTTTGGAAATGGGGTCGTGACAAACAATTAGCTATTAAGTCACCTCAACATAGCCGTACACTGTGTATTTTGGGTTTCGTACTCTCAGGACAATATTTAAAATTATTACTCACCTAAATCCGGCCCGAAATCTAGCTTGCAATGTCTTTGCCCTTCGAAACGACTTTCGAGTGCTCCAAATCTATCAATATCAGATTTTTATCATTATATTATGCTAAACGTATGAATTCAAATTGAAAAATATCGATTTTAAGCACAAAACCCGAAAATCAGTCGAAACCTGACGCCCGGGCCTGCATCCTGGAACTGGACAAACTTTATACCAAAATGTTATTCATCATCTCACGAGTCCGTACATATAAAGAACTCGAAAATTGAAGTTCGTTTGACCCCTCAAATCATCCCGGAAAGGTCTCATAATCTCAAGCCCTAACTCTACCTTTTTCTACTGATTTTCATGAATGTACACTGATATTTTTGTTCCTTAATCACAAATAATCAAGTTTTAGGGTCCAAAATCCTTACCTCAATGAAGAACAATGATTTCCTCTCTTCAAAATCGCCTGCAAGCTCTTTTCCCGTTGAAAAATGGTGCAAAAAAGGTTCAAAGTCGCGGAACAGGTCTTTAAAACATTTTACCCCAGGTATATATTCATCGCGATCACGGAAAATGCTTTGCGATCGTGAAGCACAACTTTTCTCAGCCCAAAATTTGCCCTTCACGATCGCGGACAGTGCTTCGCGATCGCGAAGAACAAGTTCCCAGCTCTTCCGGATAGCCTCCAGTGTAATGGTCATAACTTTTTGCACACAACTCCAAATGACAAATGGTTAGATGTTCTGAAAACAAGACACCAAGGGCTATAATATCATATGTTGTTCATTTCCTCCTTATATATTGCAAGATATAAGCTTGTAAAGTTGGATCAGTGCAGCAAAATATTTACTCTATGCGATCGCGAAAGTTCATCCGCGATCGCGAAGCACTGACATTTTTTTCGCATTTTACTCATCGCGATCGCGTCCAATTCCCCACGATCGCGTAGAACACTGCTGTAGCCAAAAACCAGCGGCTAAAAATAGCTTAGAAATGGTCCGGAACCACCCCAATACTCACCCGAGGCCCCCCGGGACCTCAACCAAACAAGCCAACCAATCCTAAAACATCATTTAAACTTGTTCCAGCCTTCGGAACACTCAAAATAACATCAAAACATCGAATCACCCTCGGATTCAAGCCTAAGAATTTCCGAATCCCGAATTCGATCAAAAAGTCTGTCAAATCTCATTCGAATGACCTGAAATTTTGCACACACGTCACAAATGAAATAATGGACCTACTCCAATTTTCGGAATTCCATTCCAACCCATATGTCAAAATCTCACCTATCAACCGGAAAACGCCAAAATTCCAATTTCACCAATTCAAGCCTAAATCTACCCCCGACCTCCAAAACATATTTCGATCATGCTCCTAAGTGCCAAATCACCTAGTGGAGCTAACCAAATCATAAAAATTTCAATCCGAGATCATATGCTAACAAGTCAAAACTTGGTCAAACCTTTTAAATTTTTAAACTTCAAACTAAGAACTATTCTTCCAAAATTCATTCCTCTCATCCTGAAAACCAAAACCGACGATTTGAATAAGTCATAATACATCACACGGGGCTAGTCATGCCCAAGAACTGGCGAGCAAAGTGCAAAAGCTCAAAACGACCGGTCGGGTCGTTACAGTTTCTTCCTCCTCCGCTCTTTCATATTCTCTCAATCTGACTTTCCAATGTTCTCTCTTCGCTTTTCTATCATCTCGACTTCAAAGAGTTGTTTTATCTGAATATTCAATTTGGACTTCACATAGAAACCCTAAGAGCTGAGATAAAAAAAGCCCTTTAATTCAGGTTTGCTCCTCTCAATTTTGCCTAAATTTTCTTATCGATTTTCTTAATTTTTTTTCTTTTGATGTTTTGTTGGGTTAATATTCTATAATTTACTTCTCTCTCTTTGCTTAATTTATATTCTCTCGCTTTTAATTTTTTTTATTGGAATATTCTTTTTGCTTTTTTTTATTGGATAATAAGATCTTGGGTGTTGTTAATTAATACTGACTATTTTTACTTTTGGTATTTGGCGGCTACTTTTTCTTAGGATTCATTGGCAAAGATGCGTAAGTCATCATTGTTTCTGGTTTGTTGTACATCCAAAGGTCTCAAGAAACTATATTGAAGTTTGTTACGGGGGATTAGTGTAGTTCTTAAGCTTGAGCTATTGAATTTTCTCTCAGAAAAGCCTCTGAAATTTGTCAATGCAGGTTGCTTTATGCTTTAAAGGCTTTGAATTGAAATTTCATGCTCTCTTAGGAAACCCTCACTATAATAAATCAGATTAAGGTATCTTGGATGGAGATTAAGACCAGCTTAATTAGAATAAGTGATTTTATGAAACTTATGCATCTTGAAAAATATTATGAGCATCGTGAGCTCTCCTTATAGTCAAAAGAATCATACGAAGTGACTGAAAATGTAAATTAATATTTTCATGTTGTGCTGCATGAATCAGCCTGGAATAAATTGAGGGGGAAGAAGCAAAGACTTCCATTGTTTCTTTGTTTATTTTCATTCGTATTTTGCCTCATCTGTTGTGTGTAAGATTCTGATGCTAATATTAATGTTAGTTAAAATTTAATATAGAACATGATTTGTTGTGCAGAGAGATTAAATTGTTCCGATCATAGATTATTTATATTCAATCTTCAACAGTTGCTTAATTTATGCATTAGGAAAATCTCTGTGGGAAAATTATGATGTGCATTAGCAAAATGTCCATGGAGAATTATGATATTTTCATATCAAATGCTTCCCCAACTATTTTTGACTAAGGATTATTTATGGTCAGTATATATTTGAGGTAGATTCCTCATAAATTTACAATACACGCACATGTACCACCGTGGGAAGCTGATAAGGATCTTTTCATTTGTTGTACATCTTCTCATAATAGTTTTGGGGTTCATAGCAAGTTAGAACATTTTTGTTTCTTTAGCAGAAAGTTGTCATTTTCCTCCTAATAGACAATCTTTTTGTTACTACTAAAATCTTGATTATATGATATTTACCTACATATATAACTGACAACGACGGAAAGAGCTTGGTGTGTTCAGCCTGGTGAGTGTTATCATCTCATTATTCATGTGTATACGATAATTTTTGATTATCAATTGATAGGAATTTCGAGGATTCTTTGCTATCGAGTTGAGTTTTTCCTTTTTTTTATTTTGTTGGTAGGTTCAAAAAGCTATTTAGTATCCAAAATCCATTGGTACTTTATATGAATGTAAAAATCTGACTGTTATGGATATAAAAAATTTAGTTGTTATTAGATCATATATTCATATTAAAGTCTAAGCATTTGATTCTTTTAATTTTTCCTTGCCTTTTGCTACTTTAATAAGACATTATTAAAAAAGATATGAATAGTAATAAAAAATACTTTTGCCTGTGCAATCAATGAAAGCTATACATTCTCTTAGCAGGGAGTTCCACTATTTGCGAAGGATATTAATCTACTGACAATATCATCAGTACTATCGAGCAATTATCTACTATGAGTTATTCAGCGAAAACTTTCGACATGCTTGCTTATTTGTCATTACGTTTCAAAATAAGTGCATCTGTGGGATTTCAACTGAGTCTAGCTGTTGTATTATTGTACTTCTTCCTAAGTCCTTACGTGTCCTTTCCATCTATCCAAGTTATCCCCATCCATGACCCATTCCAATTTCCAATTCTCCATTTCTTTGTTTCTCTTATGTGCTTCTTCTCCGTCCATCTCTCTCTCTCTCTTTGATTTTGCTGATTCTCCTATACCACCAATACCAAGTGTTATCCAAAATATGGGATTTTTTTCGCTGTAATTTCTCATCTTTTAGACGGCTTAAAATAGTTTAGGTCGGTATGTCAATTAGTGTATGAAATTTCAGTTATGCTCTTTGTATTTCCATTTATGGTTTTCGTGGGTGTTCCGTTGTCTTTATTTTATGACTTCAATTCCTCTCATTTCTTTCTTCAATTTAGTGAAGCTGCATTTTTCCTGAGATTCGCTTCAACTTTTTTTTGATTTTGCAAGGAATAACCTAGACTTTTGATTTGACTTTCGTTTGTCTGACTTTTTCGGCAAATGCTTTAACGATGAATTTGAGCAAAGTAAGATTATCCTTCCATCTCCTCCCTATTCTTAGAAATACTCAAACTGATTCTCTTTTCTTATTCTTATTTTTAATTTGAGGGTGGAGAATGAGATTTCACTGTATCGTTGGGGTTTCAAACTATGTTTCTGATATTTGCTATTGCATTTTGTCTGGCCCTAAAATTGCTGATGTTTTGGATATGGTTACAAAGAATATTTCTTTCAATATAAAGGTCATATCCAAACAAGATACTGTTTGATGATTTGATTTGTTGCCGAGAGGATAAAATATTTTGATTACTGAATGTCATATGAAATTCAACAACTGGTTTAGCACTTAATGTCTAGGCGTAGGACAAAGTTACTCATACCATTAATCTTAGCTAGAGTGTAAAATTAAAAGTAAAGCTTACCAAGATAACCCGCACTTAGATACTCATATATGAAGTTTTTTTTTGTATGTTGCATTTTTCTGTACAAAAAGAATAGTGCTAAGAAATTCTCCGTGAACATTCTTGTAGGTATAATTCCTTGCAACAAAAACATACACAAATTTACTGCTGTGATAGCAGCTAACAACCAGTAAAAATAGTCGAGCCGACTACTATTTAAATCCTTCCCAAACCAACTCTTGCCACTGTTCGCTGTGATATGATCCACAATAGTTATCAAGAGGCTGCTAATAAAATTTGCAGCACCAATCACACTAAGGTAAAGTGCAATGCCTAAACTTCTCAGAGAATCAGGAACTTGATCATATAAGTATTCCTGTAATCCTACTAAGGTAAATCCATCTCCTATTCCTATTATAAGGAATTGTGGGGCTAACCAGAATACACTCATTGAAGCTCCCCAAGAGAAACAACACATAAAAAATAACAAAATTGATATTAAAGACTAAGAAATTTACCCAAAAGTTCAAGAGATTTGAGAGAGAAAGTGGGAAAATTATTTTTTATTTTGGTTCTTCTCATGATTTTTGATTTTGTAATAGAATGGGGGTGGTAAAACTGCATTTTTAAATTCTAACCTTGCTGAGTTTTGAAGTTCCGTGCTTTCCTGGATGCTTCACGTAATTGTTAATTTTGCAATTTGAGGGCTGTTATAATGGGAGAAAAATATGATTGTTGATCGTAATATTTTAACAGACTGAAGCATCAATTTGGTGAAGGTATTTCTAAAGCTCTTATCAAAGAAGTGTCTTAAAATTTTTGCTGCGTTAATAATTTTTTTAACAGCCTTTTAGTATTAAATGGCAATTGAGAGTCAAAACAATGAGCCCAAGGACCAACTTGATTTTGATTAAAGAAACGGATACTTTCATTAGTAAATTTCTGGTGTCCTAGGTATTTTCACCCAATAATGTGGCTGAAAATCTTGACTTTTGATGTGGAAGTTTTTAATTATTAAATAGTAGTCTACTCCCAAGTTTCATATATGTTTTGCTGGTGTATTTTCTTCCCGTTAAATGACTTTGATGATCTATCCTTGCATCAACGATTACCGTGAGTATATTCGTTAGATGTTACTTATTATAAAAAAGTCTGTGGTAATTTGTTTTCTTAACTTCTTGAAATGGTTGATGCTAGGGCACTATGGTTGTATTGATGAGCAATGCACTTTATTTGAAAATGATTACTGTTCACCTCTGTCTAATTTTCTTTCATGTGTTACAAGAGATGATCTATATAATGAGAATGACTACGTACAATGACATTTATAGTTATGATAATAGACTGGATACATGTCAAATTGTAGATAGTGAATCTAACTATTATGGTCCCTATAGGCAGCATGCTGGACTATTATGAAGCAAACAAGCTTGACCTTAATAAAGTGAATATTTTTACTTGCTAAGAGTAATAAGAGAATATACGACAGATTAGAATATCATTAAAATTGGCATTAGTCATTAAGAAATAAACATGTGGAATCAATATTTTGGATATCATTTTGCTGATTGAATGTATTGATGAGTATTGAAGCTACAAGTTCTTGCTCAGATGATCATCTTTTGTTCTTCTTCAGTTTAACATCTTTTAGTTTGCATATAATTGTTGCTTGTGACTTTTACTTTGATAGTTCTTAGTCCCTAAATAACAGATATTTCGTACATCCCAAAAGAAAAATAATTACTTTGGTCTTTATGGTTGGAGGTGCTTGACGTGTGTTTTAGACTGGAGGTGGATAGGAAAGCATTCTTTTAGTTTCTTTATTCTAATAACTGTAAATATAGGATGCTTTGTACCATGGATTTTATTGAAAGGGTCCTCCAAATAAAGTAGTTAAATTGTTTTTGCAATTGTTTTAACTTAGATGCTAGAAGAAAAACTACTTGCTAATTTTCTTGACTATGTTAGCTGGACTAAGCCGCAATGCATACAAAGTTAGTTTTCAGCTTCACATTTAATAAGGATCTTTATTTCCTGTAAGAATATTGAGTCTTGAGTCTAGTCCAGTGAGGCATCAAGTACTTCTGTAAAGGATCATTGGAATACCATACATTTAGAGTTTATCAATATGCTGTTTAAGTTAAAGAATGAGTTTTTATATTTTGCCAATCCAAGCACAAATCATATCCTTTTTGAATGTGTTCTTTATATATGAAAGTAAAATTGTGTGTAAGATCTATTCAAAATAGCCATCTTACATGTCACTTTTGTCAATCGAAAACTTTATACCTTGGATGGTGTTCATAAACTTTTTTTGTTGTGTAAAGGCTCATTTAAGTTTATTGACCATCCAATAGGGCCATGAGTTCAGACCATATTTCTCTATTATTAAGATATCTTCCCTTCCACATCAAATTAAAAGATGAAACATACCTAACATGGTGTTAATGTGAATACAATGATCATGATCTGTAAGGGCGTGTCTGTTCACATATCTGTTTTTTTTCTTTTTTATGTTGGATTAAAGAGACTCTGACAATATCTTTATTGTATTTGATCGTACATGCATATCTTATTTTAGAAGCTACCTCACTGATAAAGTAATATGAGAGTAATATGATGGTTAATATAAGATAGTAGCATAACAGTTGAAACCTGTTGATAGGTATATTTCTTTTTAAGTAATATGTATCCGGTCTATTTGGAATATTGCATTTATGAGGATGAATCTCTGTAATGATCCGGCCGGTTATTTTTGGAATTTATACCCAGATTCCCCATTAACTGCTTCCCCTAAGTTCATTTCTGCTATTTCGATTTGCCGGGATGTTCGGTGTTAGGTTTCGGAGTATTTTGGGACACTTAGTCCCTAAATGGGAGCTTAAAAGTTGAAAAATGATCCGTAATCAGAACAGTATGAAGACGACCTCTGAATGGAAATCTGATGGTTTCGTTAGCTCCGTTAGGTGATTTTAGGGTTGGGAGAGTATTCGGAATATATTTTGGAAGCCCGTAGCTCATTTAGGCTTGAAATGCCGAAGTTTGTATTTTTGAAATTTCCGGTCCGAGAGTTAGTTTTTGATCCGAGGGTCGGATTGGAATTCCGGAAGATGGAGTAGCTCCATCATGTCATTTAGGATGTGTGCAAAATTTCAGGTCATTCGGACGTGTTTTGAATAGGTTTTTGATCGAAAGCGTATTTGGATAAAAATTGACGTTCTTAGGCTCAAATCCTTGTTTAATTCGAGTTTACGGCGTTGTTTTAGGTGGTTTCAGGATTGGTACAAGTTTGAATGAGGTATTAAGTGTTATTGGTGCTTTTGGTTGAGGTCCCGGGGGTGTCGGGATGATTTAGGGATGGTAAACGGAAGAATTTTCGAAGTGTTGCAGCAGCTGATCTTTCTCTCTTCTGGTATTTTCGCTTTTGCGGCTTGGGAACTGTAGAAGTGGAGCTGCAGAAGCGGCCTTGGCTTTACAGAAGTGACTTTTGGTCATCCTCCAGGAACCCACAGAAGCGGTGGGAATTTCGTAGAAGCGGATCCGCTTCTGCGAGATGGGAACCGCAGAAGCGAAAGCTAGGTTTTTAAAGGAAACCGCAGAAGCGGCTAGAACTCCGCAGAAGCGAAACTGCATAAGCGGTTAATGGTCCGCAGAAGCGGACATTTGACTCTTTAGTGAATGTCGCAGAAGCGACTCATTTTTCCGCATAGGCGGGACCGCAGAAGCAAAAATGCCTGTTCTGATATAGAAAATTTGAGGGTTTGATTTCATAAGTTAGAAAAATCGAATTTAGCTCGGAGAGGGGCGAATTTCAGAGGGTTTTTAAGAGAAGGCCATTGGGTAATGTTTCTTTAATCCCTCCTAGCTATATTTCATAATTTTGTAGTTAAATCTATCATTGAAATTCGAATTTGGGATCAAAATTGGAAGAAATTGGGTAAAAATTCTTAGACCAAACTATTGGGTTTTGAGTGAGAATTTGACATCCGATTTGGCAGATATTTATATGGTTAGACTCGTCAGAGTACGAGGGTTCTGAAAATGTGAAAATTATTCGATTCCGAGGCATTGGTCTGAGGGGCATTTTGGTTATTTTACCTATTTTCGCGCCCTAGCTTTAAATTTAATAGTGGAATCAGTTGTTTGCAATATTATTTATGATATGTAATTGACTTGAATAGATTTAGGCCATTTGGAATTGGATACACGTGGCAAAGGCGTGGTTCCTAGTTGATTATTGAGCCGGTTCGAGGTAAGTGGCTTGTCTAACTTTGTGTGGGGGACCTTTCCCCTTAGGATATGATATGTGGTAATTGAGTGCCTTGTACGTGAGGTGACGAGCGCGTACTTGAGCTAATCTGTGAAATATCCGGTTTTTACTTAAGATATTGAGACTGAGTTTCCTTTATATTTGCCTTGTTTTACTTGCAGTTATAGCCTGTGTTAGATTAGGAAAGCATGTTTAGTTGATCTAACTGCCTAATTGTTTAAGTTGCCTTGACTGTTCTACGTGAAGCATGCTTGGATAGTACTACTTGATGTTTTTCTTCTGTACTTCATATTCTGGATATCTTCTGGTTGTGGTTGCGCATTTACATTGGGACTACGGATGTGGGATTCTGGTTGCTCCCCTCCTTGTTTGTTTACTTTGGGACTGCAGGTTCGATTCCCGATAGATCCCCTGCACATTTACTTTGGGACTGCGGGTTCGATTCCCGATAGATCCCCATTCACATTTACTTTGGGACTGGGGGTTAGATTCCCGATAGATACCCCTGCATATTGATAGTTGGACTACGGGACGGTATCCCGGGAGATCCTTTAGATGTATACATGTGATGGACTACGGGACGGTATCCCAGGAGATACTTTGGATATACACATATGATGGACTACAAGATGGTATCCTGGAAGATCCTCATTGTTACCATTGGTATTGAGCTGTACTTATTCTGTGGTTGCTCCGCTCCTTGTGTATTTGATATTGCCTTGTTTAGCTTGTTTTATCAAACTGCTGTACTCACAATTGCTGCTTATTTTCATACTGTTGATTTATATTTTATTGTTTTACCGCAGTAGGGCCCTAACCTTCCTCGTCACTACCCAACCGAGGTTAGGCTTGGCACTTATTGAGTACCGCTGTGGTGTACTCATGCCCATTCTGCTCATGTTTTTCATGTACAGATCCAGGTTCCTCCACCCAGGTGTACTATCATCGAGGCGGAGAGATCTAGTGGAGACTTTGAGGTATATCTGCCGCGTCTGCAGACCAGGAGTCTCTACTCTATCCCAGCTTTAGTAGTAGCTTATCTTTTCTTTCAATTGTTTAGACATTCTGGAGTTAGAGCAGTGTTCTACATATCTATTAGCCTGTGTTTCCCGTGAGTTTCTGGGTTTTGGGATTGAGTTGTAGATTTCTGCATTTCTTTTGAGTTGTATGGGCCGAGCAGCCTTATATGCAGCTATTATTTTACATATGTTCAGTTTTAATTAAATATTTCCGTAAATTATATTGAGTTTCCGCATTGTTAGGCTTACCTAGTTGTAGGAACTAGGTGCTATCATGACATGTTCATGGAGGGTAAACTGGGGTCGTGACAAGTTGGTATCAGAGCTCTAGGTTCATAGGAGTCACGGAACACAGGCCGGTTTATTAGAGTCTCGCTGATCGGCACGGAGACGTTTGTATTTATCTACGAGTGGCTATGTAACTGTTTAGGAAAAATCTTCATTTTATTTGAATTCCTTATCGTGCAATATTTTTGGCATCAATTCTAAACTTCTGTCTTCTATTCTCTCACAGATGGTGAGGACACGTGCTACACGAGATGACCAAGCACCCGCGCCCCCTGCTGCAGCCGTCAGAAGCCGGGGCCGGGGTAGAAGTCGAGGACGCGCAGGCGGTGCAGCCAGAGCACCTGCGCGAGCTGCTGCCGAAGTACCACCAGCAGATTCATCCGGAGCCCAAGCACCTGGCACACCTACTACTGCCACTACTACTCCAGTGCTCGAGGAGACTTTGGCTCAGTTCATGAGCATGTATACCAACCACCTTAGCTCAGGTAGGGTTGCTTCCCCTTGCTATAGCCACATCCCAGGCTGGGGGAGGAGCACAGACTCCCGCCGTCTGCACTCCTGAGCAGCGAGTGTAGGTTGAGCACGCTCCCGAGATTATTCTCGCACCGCCTGCAGCACCAGTTCAGCCCGAGGATGGATCAGCTGCTTCAGGGGACGAGCAGAGGAGACTTGAGAGGTTCAAGAAATATGATCCCCCAGTGTTCAGTGGACTAGCATCAGATGATGCCTTGGGATTTTTGGAGAAGTGTCATCGTATTCTTCGCACTATGGGCATAGTGGAGTCCAGCGGGGTTTCTTTCACTGCTTTTTAGCTTCGGGGAGCCGCCAATGATTGGTGGCGTACTTATGAGTTAGACAGTCCAGTCGAGGCTGCTTCACTGACTTGGACCCAGTTATCGGATATGTTTATGAGAGAGTTTGTTCCCCAGAGTCTTAGGGATGCATGGCGTGCAAAGTTTGAGCATTTGCGACAGGGTGCTATGACAGTCTCAGAGTATGCCATCCGCTATACCAGGTTGGCCAGGCATGCACCGGCTTTGGTTGCTACAGTTCGAGAGAGAGTTCGCAGGTTCATTGAGGGCCTTATTCTGCCCATCAGATCTAGCATGGCTCGAGAGTTGGAGATGGACATTCCTTATCAGTAGGTAGTGAGCATTGCTAGGAGGATTGAGGGTATGCTCGCCAGGGAGCGGGGGGAAAGGGAGGCCAAGAGGTCTCGAGAGTCGGGTCACTACTCTGGTGCCCGTACCTCATCAGCAGGTCGTTATGGTAGAGGCTATTCGGGTTGCCCTGTACATTCAGCTCTTCCAGCAGCCGGCAGTGCTCCAGCTCTGCCTACGCCTCAGGAGCCTTACTATGCACCTCAAGTTTCTAGCGTGCCTCCTACGCGGGGTGCTTCCAGAGGTCAGCCCAACAGGCCTAGCCCCAGCCAGTCACAGCCACCGTGTCCTCCCAGAGCTTGTTTTGGGTGTGGCGATACACGCCATATGGTTAGGGACTGCCCAGACATGGTAGGGATGCATCTTCACAGACTGCTCAGCCACAACGGGCTCCTCAAAGCTCTCAAGCCATGATCACAGCTCCAGTTGCTGCCCTACCTGCCCAGCCAGCCAGGGGCGGAGGTCGGGGAGATAGAGGTCGCCCTCGAGAGAGGGGCCGGGCTAGATATTATTGTATTCCTGCTCGCACTGAGGCTGTTGCCTCCGACTCCGTCATCACAGGTATTATACTGGTTTGTCACAGAAAGGCATCGGTTCTATTCGATCCAGACTCTACTTATTCTTATGTGTCTTCTTACTTTTCTCCACATTTGGGTGTGCCTCGAGATTCTTTAAGTGCCCCCGTTTATGTTTCTACTCCCGTGGGAGATTCTCTTATTGTGGACCGCGTTTATCGGTCATGTTTTGTTACTATTTATGGTTTTGAGGCCAGAGCAGATTTATTGTTACTCGGTATGGTTGAATTTGATATTATTCTGGGCATGGACTGGTTATCACCCTATCATGCTATTCTTGATTGTCACGCCAAGACTGTGACGCTGGCTATGCCAGGTATTCCGCATATTGAGTGGAGTGTTACTTTAGATCACACTCCCAGCAGAGTTATCTCTTTTCTTAAAGCTCAACGTATGGTTGAGAAGGGGTGTGCCGCGTATTTAGCTTATGTGAGAGATGTCAGTGTTGATACCCCTTCTGTTGATTCAGTTCAAGTGGTACGGGATTATCCCGATGTGTTTCCAGCTGATCTTCTGGGCATGCCTCCCGATAGAGACATTGATTTTGGCATTAATCTATTGCCGGGCACTCAGCCCATTTCCATTCCTCCGTATGGCATGGCTCCTCCTGAGTTGAAGGAGTTGAAGGATCAATAGGAGGAATTGCTTGGTAAGGGTTTTATTCGGCCCAGTGTTTCACCATGGGGTGCTCCTGTTTTGTTTGTGAAGAGGGAGGATGGTTCTATGCGTATGTGCATTGATTATCGCCAGTTGAACAAAGTTACAGTGAAGAACCGTTATCCTTTGCCTCGTATTGATGATCTGTTTGACCAGCTTCAGGGCGCACAAGTGTTCTCTGAGATTGACTTGCACTCAGGGTACCATCAGTTGAAGATTCGGGAGCCAAATATCCTGAAGACTACCTTCAGGACTCTGTATGGTCATTACGAGTTCCTTGTTATGTCATTTGGGTTGACCAATGTCCCAGCAACTTTCAGGCACCTTATGCACAGTGTATTCAGACCATATCCTGACTCATTCATTATTATTTTTATAGATGATATTCTGGTGTATTCCTGAAGTTTGGAAGATCATGAGCAGCACTTAAGGACCGTGCTTCATACCCTAAGAGAGAAGAAATTATATGCAAAGTTCTCAAAATGTGAGTTTTGGTTAAGTTCTGTGGCATTCCTAGGCCACGTGTTATCGAGTGAGGGCATTCAGGTGGATCCGAAGAAGGTGGAGGCCGTTCAGAGTTGGCCCAGGCCCTCCTTAGCTATAGAGATTCGCAATTTCCTTGGCTTGGCATGTTATTACAATCGCTTTGTGGAGGGGTTTTTATCGATTGCGGCCCCTATGACCAGATTGACCCAAAAGGGTGCCCCTTTCTAGTGGACAGAGGAGTGTGAGGCAAGCTTTCAAAAGCTCAAGACAGCTTTGACTTCAGACCCAATCTTGATGTTGCCTACCGGTTCAGGGTCTTATATAGTTTATTGTGATGCCTGACGGGTTGAACTTGGAGCGGTGTTGATGCAAGACGGTAGGGTGATTGCTTACGCGTCCAGACAATTAAAGATACATGAAAAGAATTACCCTGTCCACGACCTTGAATTAGCTGCTATTGTTCATGCCTTGAAGATCTGGCGTCATTATTTGTAAGGGGTGCCTTGTAAGATCTATACTGACCATCGAAGTTTGTAGCACTTACTCAAGCAGAAGGACCTGAATTTGCATCAGAGGAGATGGTTAGAGTTGTTCAAGGATTATGATATCACTATCCTGTATTACCCGGGCAAGGCCAATGTGGTGGCAGATGCCTTGAGTCACCGGGCGGAGAGTTTGGGTTGTTTGGCATTTTTACCAGCTTCAGAGAGGCCGATGTCGATGGATGTTTAGGCCCTAGCCAGTCAGTTTGTGAGATTGGATCTCTCGAAGCGTAGTCGGGTTCTAGCCTGTGTGGTTTCCCGGTTTTCCCTATTTGATCGTATCAGGGAGTGGCAGTATGATGACCCTCATTTGCTTTTCCTTCAGGACAAGGTTCAGCGTGGTGATGCCCGAGATGTGACCATCGGAGATGACGGGGTATTGAGGATGCAAGGCCAGATTTGTGTGCCCAATATTGATGGTCTTTGAGAATTGATTCTAGAAGAGGCCCATAGTTCCCGGTATTCCATCCATCTGGGTGCCGCAAAGATGTATCAGGACTTGAGGCAGCACTATTGGTGGAGGCGGATGAAGAAGGATATAGTTGGTTATGTGTCTAGATGTCTCAACTGCCAGCAGGTGAAGTATGAGCACCAGCGTCCGGGTGGGTTACTTCAGCAGATAGAGATTCTGGAGTGGAAATGGGAGCGTATCACTGTGGACTTTGTATCTGGACTCCCACAGACCTTGAAGAAGTTTGATCCCATTTGGGTCATTTTGGATCGGCTGACCAAGTCCGCTCATTTTATTCCTGTGTGTACCACTTATTCATCAGAGCGATTGGTGGAGATTTATATCAGTGAGATCGTCCGTTTGCATGGTATTCCAGTTTCTATCATTTCAGATAGAGGTACTCAGTTTACATCGCGGTTCTGGAGAGCCGTGCAGCACGAGTTAGGCACTCGGGTGGAGTTGAGCATAGCATTTCACCCCCAGACGGACAGACAGTCTGAGCGTACCATTCAGATTCTAGAGGATATGCTCCATGCGTGTGTGACTGAGTTTGGAGGGTCTTGGGTTCATTTCTTACCATTGGCGGAGTTTGCTTATAATAACAGTTATCAGTCCAGCATTCAGATGGTGCTGTATGAGGCTTTATATAGTAGGAGGTGTAGATCTCCAGTGGGCTGGTTTGAGCCGGGTGAGGCCAGGTTATTGGGCATAGAGATTGTTCAGGAAGCATTAGAGAAGGTTAAGGTGATTCAGGAAAGACTCCGTACAGCCCAGTCCAGACAGAAGAGCTACGCGGATATGAAGGTCCGTGATGTTTCATATATGGTTGGTGAGCGGGTTCTCTTTCGGGTTTCGCCTATGAAAGGCGTCATGAGGTTTGGGAAGAAAGGAAAGCTGAGTCCGAGGTTTATTGGCCCTTTTGAGATCTTGAGGCGAGTTGTAGAGGTTGCCTATGAGCTTGCCTTACCTCCCAGCCTAGCCGGAGTTCATCCGGTATTTCATGTTTCGATGCTCCGAAGGTATCACGGTGATCCGTCGCACGTGTTGGATTTCAGTTGAGTCCAGTTTGACAAGGATCTATCTTATGTTGAGGAACCAGTGGCTATATTGGACAAGCAGATCAGAAAGTTGAGGTCAAAGAACATTGCTTCAGTAAAGGTTCAGTGGCGGGGTCTGCCGGTCGAGGAGGCGACTTCGGAGACCGAGCAGGATATGCACAGCCAGCACCCTCATCTTTTCACTACTTTCGGTATGCTCTCTATGCTCGTTCGAGGACGAACGAATGTTTAAGTGTAGGAGGATGTAACGATCCGGCCGGTCAGTTTTGGAATTTATGCCCCGATTCCCCATTAAGTGCTTCCCCTAAGTTCATTTATGCTATTTCGGTTTGCCGGGACGTTCGGTGTTAGGTTTCGGAGTGTTTTGGGACACTTAGTCCGTAAATGGGAGCTTAAGAGTTGAAAAATGGTCTGTAATTGGAACAGTATGAAGACGACCTCGAAATGGAAATCCGATGGTTCCGTTAGCTCTATTAGGTGATTTTGGGGTTGGGAGCGTATTTAGAATGTATTTTGGAAGCCCGTAGCTCATTTAGGCTTGAAATGCCGAAGTTTGAATTTTTGAAGTTTCCGGTCCGATAATGAGTTTTTGATTTGGGCGTCGCGAAGATGTATCAGGATTTGCGGCAATATTATTGGTGGCGTATAATGAAGAAGGATATCGTTGCGTTTGTGGCTCAGTATTTGAATTGTCAGTAGGTTAAGTATGAGCATCAGAGGCCTAGTGATTTATTTCAGAGGATTAAGCCTCCCGAGTGGAAGTGGGAGCGGATCATTATGGACTTCGTTACTGGACTGCCGCTGACTCGGAAGAAGTCCGATGCAGTTTGGGTCATTGTTGATAGGCTGACCAAGTCAGCGCATTTCATTCTTGTGGCAGTCTCTTATTCATCCGAGAGATTAGCTGAGATTTATATCCGGGAGATTGTTCGCCTTCATGGTGTGCCGATATCTATCATTTTGGACCGGGGTATGCAGTTTACCTCGCACTTATGGAGAGCAGTTTCGTGAGAGTTGAGCACACGGGTTGAGTTGAGCACAGCATTTCATCCTCAGACGGACGGGCAGTCCGAGCGGACTATTTAGATTTTGGAAGATATGCTCCGAGCTTGTGTTTTTGACTTTGGAGATTCGTGGGATCAGTTCTTTCCTTTAGCGGAGTTTGCCTACAACAACAGCTACCAGTCGAGCATCCAGATGGCTCCTTATAAGGCCTTATATGGTACGCGGTGTCGGTCTCCGGTTGGATGGTTTGAGCCGGGAGAGGCTCGGTTGTTGGGTACAGATTTGGTTCAAGAGGCCTTGGACAAGGTCAGGATTATTCAGGATAGGCTTCGTTCAGCTTAGTCCAGGCAAAAGAGCTATGCAGATTGTAAGGTTCGAGATGTAGCTTTCATGGTTGGTGAGCGGGTATTGCTCCGAGAGTCGCCTATGAAGGGCTTGATGAGATTTGGAAAAAGGGCAAGCTTAGCCTAAGATTCATTGGTCCATTTGAGATTCTCGATCGAGTGGGAGAGGTGACTTATGGACTTGCATTGCCGCCTAGCTTATCAGCCGTGCATCTAGTTTTTCATGTATCCATGCTTCAGAGGTATCACGACGATCTAGCCCACGTGTTAGATTTCAGCACTGTCCAGTTGGACAAGGACTTGTCTTATGAGGAGGAGCCGGTAGCTAGTCTAGACCGGCAGGTTCGTCAGTTGAGATCCAAGAGTTTCCCTTCTATTCGTGTTCAGTACAGAGGTCAGCCTCCTAAGGCATCGACCTGGGAGTCCAAATCTGATATGCGGAGCCGTTATCCCAATCTTTTCCCCGACTCAGGTACTTCTTTCTTCTGTCCGTTCGAGGACGAACGTTTGTTTTAGAGGTGGAAAATGTGACAACCCAAAGGGTCATCACCTATTTTCTTATTTATTCCGTGCTTCCGAGGCCTTGAAAACCTTGTTTATAGTCGCCTCGATTTGCGTGCATAGTCCGGGCACGTAGCCGGAAAGCTTAAATATGAAATTCTGTGAAAAATGCTAAATTTCGATATTAAAATGAATAAATTTGACTTCGGTCAACATTTTGGGTAAACGGACCCGGACCCGTAATTTGACGGTCTCGGAGTGTCCGTAGGAAAATATGGGACTTGGCCGTATGCCCCGAATCAAATCCTGAGGTCCTAAGCCCGAGAAATGAATTTGTGAGTAAAATTGTTTTCTGAAAAAATATTTAAGGAAATTGGAAATGAAAACTGATTAGAAAGTGATGGTATCGGGCCCGTATTTTGGTTCTTGCGCCTGGTACAGGTCTTATATATGGTTTAAGCACTTTCTGTAAAGTTTGGTTAAAAACGGACGTCGTTTGACGTGTTTTGGAATTAAAATGCAAAATTTTATGTTTTATGAAATTTGAAAGAAATCATTGATTTTGAGGATTAATTAGATGTATATGATGTTGTTTTGGCAATTTGATCACACGGATAAGTCCATAGGATATTTTTGAGGTTGTGTGTATGTTTGGTTTGGAGCCCCGAGGGCTCGGGTGAGATTTGGATAGGCCGCAGGGTGAAATTTTGGACTTAAGGAATTGCAGGCCTGCAGGCTTCGCATTTCCCAAAGTTTTCTCGCAATTTCGAGGATTTTTTGCATTTCCCGAACTTTGTTCGCAATTATCAGGCTTCGCATTTTCCAAACTTTTCTCGCAATTCCAAGGCTTATTCGTATTTCCCAAACTTTGTTCGCAATTTCCATTTTGCAATTCCCAATTCGCAATTCCCATATCTGCAACCTGCATTTTTCATAGTCGATTTTAAGACATTTTCACCCCATTTTCAAAACTCAACTCCTTTGGGCGATTTTTCAAGAACAAACCTTCTTCCAAATCAATTGTAAGTTGATTTTTACTCATTTGTTTCAATCATTAACGTCATTTAACATGTTTTCAACTTAAAATCAAGGATTTTCATGGGTGAAATTGCGGGTTTTGGGTGAACTTAGATTTTTCTAAAATTGGGGATTTGGACCTTAATTTGAGGTCAGATTTCAAAAAAAAAATTATATATTTGGGTTCGTGGGGGAATTGGTAACCGGATTTTGGTCCGAACCTCGAGTTTCGACCACGTGGGCCCGGGGCATTTTCGACCTTTTTGGGTAAAACCTTGTAAAACTCATTTTCAAGCATTAGGGTTGATGCATTTAACACGTATTAATGGAATTAAGTAACTTGTGACTAAATTCGAGCGGATTGGAGGTAGAATCAACGGGTAAAGCTATAGTTGAGGCTTGAGTTGTGTTCAAGGCATTGAGGTAAGTGTTCGGTCTAACCTTAGTTTGACGGATTAGGAGTTGAGTCATAATTGCTACTTTTTTTGTGTTGAGTACGACGTATGGGCGTGGTGACGAGTATCCATGCGTTGGTGTCGAGCGTGACCGTGGGTCTTAAATTGATAATTGTGTATCCTTAATTGACCCTATGAAAGTTGTGACTGAATATTAGTATTAGTTGTGCCAAGTAGAAGTTGAATAAGACTGGTAGCTGACTCCTTTGTCGGGATTTTTGACTTATTGTTATTGTTTCCCTTGCCGGGTAGCTATTATTTTGATTGTTCCCTTGCCTGGATTGTGTTGTGTATTGTGTTGGAAGAAAAGAGAGCGTGTGGTACGCCTACCACAAGTGATACTGAAAAGGGAGCGGGTGGTACCCCTACCACAAGTGATACTGAAAAGGGAGCGGGTGGTACCCCTACCACAAGTGATATTGAAATGGGAGCGGGTGGTACGCCTACCACAAGTGATATTGAAATGGGAGCGGGTGGTACGCCTACCACAAGTGATATTGAAATGGGAGCGGGTGGTACACCTACCACAAGTGATATTGAAAAGGGAGCGGGTGGTACACCTACCACAAGTATGATGAAATGGGAGCAGGTGGTACACCGACAACAAGATATTGAGAAATGGGATCGGGTTGCACACCTGCAACAAGATGAGTTGAATATGAAGTTTTCTTATCTTTTTATTTTGTGTTAGAAGCTAAACTGTAGATGTATGCTCTATTATTCCTGATATTTTATTTCTATCTGTTGCCCCTGAAGCATATTCCCTTCCCCCGCTTAAATTGTCTATTTTTGCTGTTTCTCTGTTGTACTTGTATATATATATCTGCACATGTTTATCTGGAGTCTGGTCCTAGCCTCGTCACTACCTCGCCGGGGTTAGGCCAAACACTTACCAGCACATGGGGTCGGTTGTGCTGATACTACACTCTGTGCTATTTCGCACAGATCCAGGTGTTGGACAGCAGATGCAGTAGTACAGGAGTTAGCCTTCAGTCCAGCGAGACACTGAGGTAGCCTAGCAGGTGTCCGCAGGGCCGGCGTCTCTTCTATCTTTATTTCAGTTTGTTATCTCATGTATTTCGAGACAAACAATTATAATTCTTTCACACAGATGTATTTAGCACTCTTAGTAGTTCGTGATATGTGAGACCAGTTCTTGGGTAGAGGCTTATGTTGATTTTACGCATTGTTATTCAGATTCTTTAATTTAAGACTTCCGCTTATGTACTCTATTCCGCTGTTTTCATGATATTATTGATAATTGTTAAAAGAAGTAAATTTGTTAATGACGAAGGTAGTTAAAAGTTGGCTTGCCTAGCTCTCATCGGTAGGCGCCATCACAACTCCCGAGGGTGGAAAATCTGGATCGTGACATTAAGGAAAGACCATTTGTCGCGAATAAGGTCAAGAAGGGGTCAAGAATGGTACGCTCAATAGGCATGTCTCTCTTGTTAATTTGAAGTAAGCTTTTTCTTTTGTACCATTCGTGTTAGATGACATGCAAAGCCTCTTTGATACTCGAGTCACTAAGGTTTAAGAATTTATCCTATTGTTGAATTTGAGGGGTTCTGCTTCTTTACTTTTGCAGGACTTTGTTATTGTAGAATAAAGGTATGTATATGTACTGCTAATAGATTTTCAGTGTTGTATATTTTCATATAGTTGGTATTTGTGCTGAAGCTAACGACCACTTTCGTTTCTCTATTTTCATGACCTCAATCTGATTTCTTAAATAAAAAATTCTTTGTCGCCAAGGTGTATGACAAAATTCTTCAATAAATTAGATTGTGTCTTTGGTTTCTTATGCATCCTCCGGAGGTAACAAAGAAAATAGAAAATTACGAATGCATGTACTATCATATTCTTAACAGCGGAGAGCCGAATGTTTGACACGGCTAGCATCTGTAGTTCTTACATCTTTTTCCTTTCTCCTTTTTCACCACATAGCATGAGAGATTAATATTATAGAGAAAAACTTTGACGAGTTGTTGTTGTAACTATGTGGATTTCTGTCTTTCATTTTTTTTTACGAATGGAATAAACTAATATTACCCAAATCTATTGTGGGACTTGAAAATTTAAATGCGGTATAGAGAATTTCAGATACTTGAAATATATTCTTGGTTCTCTTTGCTCTCATCTTCATGAATGAGTTCCAAAAATATAAAAGACTTTGATAGCTTCAAAAACAACGTCAGTGGTACACAAAAGACGCGGATGCATATGGGAATTGCGTAACATATCTCTCCCACATATGGCAACATTATGACTAATAACCCGACTGAAGTTTTCTATCTAAGTTTCCTGATTTGTACACAGTTTTTACCCTCTAATTTATTTATTTACAATACTGAGAATTTTTTACCACTCTCATTCCACTTTCTAGGCTTTCTAACCTTAGTCAGCCAGTAGTTTCAACTTTCAAATTATACATGCAAGAAAATGGAGGTATAACTCTGAATAATTAAACGTAGTACCTAATTTTTCTTGTTAGCACAAAATTAGATAAATTAGCAATAGTGCAATAGAAAACACATGCAAGTCAAGAGTCCACTTCAACATGTTTCTTATACACGATTAGAAATATAACAAACATTATTTACCAATTCTGTTAAGTAGGAGTATATAATACACCTTTTGGATTCCTAGAAGATAGCTGACATGTTATAGGACACCTGATAGATAAATAGAAACTATTTGGTCATTTCAAGGATATCATCAACCAGTGTGCACACAATATGCGTTGTTGTATCAATGACAGCCATTCATTGACATAACACTCGAAGTAGCCACAAGAAAGAAAATAAAAAAGGAAAAGAATGAAATTTCACAATTCCGAATCCAATAAAATAGAAATAAATTGTTAAATAACTATGTTAAATCAATATGGGAATATCAATGCTTAAGTAGCACAAATGAACATCAATTGCAACATTTAAATGTTAGACGTGATAACAAAAATTAACACATATTGGTATCTTAATGCGTAAAAATTTCTATAAAGTAATCAGTTTCGAAGAGAACAGGTATTCCCTGAGGTCTTGACTATTGATGTGCCGACCCAAAGGGTCATCACCTGTTTCCTCATTCATTCCGCACTTCCGAGGCCTTAAAAACTCATTTTTACTTGCCTCGATTTGTGTGTGCAGTCTGGGCGCGTAGCCGGAAAGATTATATGTAAAATTATGTGAAAATTTTTAAAATGTGGCTTCAAAATGATTAAAGTTGACTTCGGTCAACATTTTTGGTAAACGGACCCGGACTCGTGATTTGACGGTCACGGAGGGTCCGTAGAAAAATATGGGACTCGGGCATGTTCCCGGAGTCAAATTCTGAGGTCTAGAGCCCGAGAAAAGAATTTTTCTGTGAAATTGTTTTTTGAAAATTAATATGAAAATTTGAAATGAAAATAAATTAGAAAGCTATGGTATCGGGCTCGTATTTTGGTTCCGATGCCTGGTACAAGTCTTAAATATGTGTTAAGCGCTTTCTGTAAAATTTGGTTGAGAACGGACGTCATTTGACATGTTTCGGACTTAAAATGGTAAGTTTGAGTTTTATGAAAGTTGAAAGAAAATCATGTGTTTTGAGGCTTGATCCCAGGTATATGATGTTATTTTGGCGATTTGATAGCACGAGTAAGTCCGTAGGATATTTTTGAGGTTGTGTGCATGTTTGGTTGGAGCCCCGAGGGCTCGGGTGAGTTTTGGATAGGCCACGAGTTGCATTTTATCATTTTTGGAACTGCTGGTATGCCTGACCTGCAGGCTTCGCAAACGCGAAGCTAGCCTCGCAATTGCGAGACTCTTACTGGGGAGCCCACTTCGCAAATGCGAAGCTATCCATCGCAAATGCGATGCCCGCCCTTAGCCCCAGCCTTCGCAAATGCGAAGGTCTGTCTGCAAATGCGATCAAAGGTCGTCGCAAATGCGACATATTCTATCGCAAATGCGAACTGTGCAGAATCTCTCAGAGTTCGCAAATGCGAAACTCGACCTCGCATTTCCCAAACCTACAGGGTTCGCAATTGCGAACCCAGGTTCGCATTTCCTATACCTGCACCTGCAACTTTTCATGCTTAGACGATTTTAGACAACACTTTTCATATTTCTCAAACCCAAACACCCATTGGCAATTTTTCAAGAACTCTTGCTTTCCAATTCAATTGTAAGTTGATTTTCACTTAATTTCTTCAATGTTTAACATCATTTGTCATGTTTTCATCTTAAAATCAAGGTTTGTCATGGGTGAAAATGGGGATTTTGGGTAAAACCTAGGTTTTCTTTATTTGGACCTCAATTTGAGGTCCGATTTCAAAATAAATCATGGATATGAACTCGTGGAGGAATGGGTAACCGGGTTTTGGTTCGAACCTCGGGTGTTATGGGGGCATTTTGGGAATTTTTGAGTAAAATTTTGGGAAATTCATTTTCATGCATTCAAATTGATCCGATTAGCATTTGTTGATACATTCAAGTAATTTATGACTAGATTCGAGCGGTTTGGTGTTGAATTCGAAGGGTAAAGCTATACTAGAGGCTTGAGTTGAGTTTGGAGCATTTGAGGTAAGTGTTTGATCAAACTTTGACTTGAGCGAATAAGATTAGAGTATTATTTGCTAATTGCTAAATGTTGAGTACGGTGTATAGGCATGGTGACGAATATCTATACACCGGTGTCTAGCATCACCGTCAGTCCTTATTTGTGCTTATTTGGGATTCGGTAGTGAGTCTTCCTTGTTAATTGATGGTTTCTATATGATATGAAAAAGAATGAGAAGGAAATATAATTTGTAAACTCCTTGGAGCGTTGGCTCGATTTTTGACTTGATTATAAAGTAAGAAATGAACGTAATAGAAAGAGATGTGATTATTCCCTTGTCCGGACATTTCGGGTATATTGCTTATCTCCCTTGCCGGGATGTTTGAACATATTGTTGTTGCTCCCTTGCTGGGATTTAGCTGTATTGCTTTGTTCTCCCTTGCCGGAATATTTAATGTTATTTGTCTATCCCCTCGCCCCGTTTGGTTGTGATTGTTGATTGGGTGAGGAAGAGTGATTATTAATGCACGAAGGAACATTCTGTTCCATGTTTTGATTATTAATGCACGAAGGAATATTCCGTGCCATGTTTTGATTATTAATGCACGAAGGGACATTCTGTGCCATGTTTTTATTATTAATGCACGAAGGGACATTCCGTGCCATGTTTTGATTATTAATGCACGAAGGAACATTCCGTGCCTTGTTTTGATTATTAATGCACGAAGGGACATTCCGTGACATGTTTTGATTATTAATGCACGAAGGAACATTTCGTGCCATGTTTTGATTATTAATGCACAAAGGGACATTCCGTGCCATGTTTTGATTATTACTCTCGTTGAATTTGTAGTTGTACCATTACATTCCTTATTTATTGGCCTCGTATTCTAAACTGTTACAGCCCCTACAGCATGCTCCCCTCCCTCTTGACTTGTTAAATTTTTGTATCCTCTTCTATGGTGTATATATATATATTTGAACTGCACTGGTTTGTTTGGTAGTCCGGTCTAGCCTCATCACTACTTCGCCGGGGTTAGGCCAGGCACTTACCAGCACATGTGGTCGGTTGTGCTGATGCTACACTCTGTGCATCTTTTTGCACAGATCCAGGTGTTGGAGCAGCATTTGAGTAGCAGTAGCATTTTGGGAGCGAGCTTCCAGTCCAAATACATTCGAGATAGCCTTGCTGACGTCCGCAGGCCCGGAGTCCTTCCCATTTTATTTAGTTTGTTATCATTGTACCGTAGCAGACAGTTCTATGGTTCATTCGGACCTTGTATTTAGTATTCTCTAAACGTCTGTGACTATTGTGACACCAGTCTTGGGTAGAGGATTGTTAAATTTCCGCATTTCTTTTAGTAAATTTTTTTTGAGACTTCCGATTTATTCGTTAGATGCTTCATTGTAGTTAATATTGTCGATGTTCGATAAAAGAGGTATTTGACAATTGGCTTGCCTAGCTCTTATTAGTAGGCGCCATCACGACTCCTGAGGGTGGGAAATCCGAGTCGTGAAAAGTTGGTATCAGAGCACTAGGTTACAAAGGTCTCACAACTCACGGACAAACTCGGTGGAGTCTGAGGGATCGGTACTGAGACGTCTGTATTTATCCCCAGAGGCTACAGAGTTAGGAAAGTTTCACATTTGTTCTTTCTTGTCGTGCGGTTCTATTTTTCAAGTACCGATTGAATTTCTATTCTGTTCCTCCGCAGATGGCGAGAACACGTTCTTCCTCTTCTACCGTGCAGTAGTCCGAGCCCCCAGCAGCAGCTCTAGTGGCGGAGCCTCAGGTTAATTTAGAAGAGGAGGTCCCAGCCCCAGCTGTCCCAGTGGTCCCAGCTCAGGTCCCAGAGGGGTTCATTACCACCCCAGTTCTTCAGGACGTGCTAGTCTGATTGGTAGGCCTCATAGAGGGTGTCATTTAAGCGGGTTTGCTTCCAGTGGTTCCGCCAGTGGTGGCAGGTCAGTCGGGTATAGTGGCTTAGGCCGGGAGTGAGATCACCTTTCAGGAGGCGGTCAATGTGGGCCGTAAAGTTGAGATAGCTCTGCCACAGGGAGGTGGCCATGGGTCGGATAAGAGGCCCCGTCACATAGGCAAGTTCAGTGGTACCTCGTCTAGAGGTAGAGGTACTTATGGCAGAGGCCATCCTCCCAGGCCCTTTCAGTCAACTCCCCATGTCACTCATGGTACTTCAGGTGGTCATTCAGGTCGACAGGGTCAGCCTCAGTTCCCTCAGCAGTTGCGTGGATGTTATGAGTGTGGCAAATATGGTCATCTTAGGAGGGTTTGCCCGAGGTTTAGGGGTGCTCAGCCACAGCAGACGAGGTCTTGCCATGCTTGTGGTGATCCGAGGCACATTGTCAGATATTGCCCTCGAGTTTATAGCAGCTTCCAGCATCAGAGTTCTCGTGCTATGATTTCGGCACCGGAGGTTCCACGGCCTGCCCAGCCAGCTAAAGGTGGTAGTAGGGGTGTTAGAGGGGGAGGTAGAGGTCTTAGAGGTGGAGTTCAGGTCGCCAGAGGTAGAGGCCTGCCAGCAGCTAGGCCAAAGGCTGAGTCTTCAGGGGTAGACATTACAGGTACCATTCTGATTTATATTAGAGATACTTCCGTGCTATTTTACCCTTGGTCTACATATTCGTATGTGTCGTCCTATTTTACACCCTACCTGGTTATGCCTAGTGATGCTTTGGGTATTCCTATTTATGTATCTACACCGGTAGGTGATTCTATAGTGGTCGATCGAGTTCATCTTTCCTATATGGTAGTGTTTGAGGGTCTTGAGACCCGTGTTGATTTATTTCTCTTAGACGTGGTGGATTTCAACGTTATATTAGGGATGGCTTGGTTGTCCCCGTATCATGCTATCTTGGATTGTCACGCCAAGACCGTGTCCTTGGCTTTGCCAGATTTGCCCCGATTTGGAGTGGAGAGGGACCTCAGGTCATGCCACCCACAGTGTTATTTCATATGTGAAGGCTCAACGCATGGTAGAGAAGGGGTGTTTAGCTTATTTACCATATGTTCGCGATTCCAGCACAGAGGTTCCTTCTATTGATTCTGTTCCTATTGTTCGGGAGATCCCCGAGGTTTTCCCTTCAGACCTGCCGGGTTTGCCGCCCGAAAGGGATATTGATTTTTGTATTGATCTGGCTCCGGGTACTAAACCCATTTCTATTCCGCCATATTGCATGGCCCCGCAAGAGTTGAAGGAGTTAAAGGACCAGTTTCAAGATTTGCTAGAGAATGGTTTTATCAGGCCTAGTGTTTCTCTTTGGGGCACACCGGTGTTATTTGTGAAGAAAAAGTATGGATAGATGAGGATGTGCATTGATTACCGATAATTGAACAAAGTGACGATAAAGAACAAATATCCACTACCGAGGATTGATGATTTGTTTGACCAGTTTCAGGGTGCAAGGGTGTTTTTAAAGATAGACTTGAGATCAGGCTACTATCAGCTGAGGATTAGGGCGTCTGATGTCCCTAAGACAACATTCCGCACTCAGTATGGGCATTATGAGTTTTTGGTCATGTCAATTGGGTTGACCAATGCCCCAACAACATTTATGGAGTTGATGAACCGAGTGTTCAGGACTTATTTAGACTTATTCGTGATAGTCTTTATTGATGATCTTCTGGTGTACTCCCGCAGGCAGGAGGAGCACGAGCAACATCTCAGAGTGGTTTTTCAGACTCTGAAGGATAGTCGGTTATATGCTAAGTTCTCCAAGTGTGAGTTCTGGTTGAGTTCGGTTGCATTCCAGGGTCACGTTGTTTCAGCAGAGGGTATTCAGGTGGACCCGAAGAAGATTTAGGCAGTTAAGAACTGGCCTCGACTAGCATCAACTACAGAGATCCAGTGTTTCTTGGGGTTAGCAGGTTACTACCGTCGGTTCGTGGAGTGGCTTTCATCTATTGCAGCCCGATGACCAGATTGGCCCAGAAGGGTGCCCAGTTCAGATGGTCAGATGAGTGTGAGGCAAGCTTTCAGATGGTCAAGACAACTCTGACTACGGCACCGATATTGGTTTTTCCCACAGGCTCATGGCCTTATATAGTTTATTATAATGCTTCCCGTATTGGGCTTGGTGCAGTATTGATGCATGATGGCAGAGTCATTGCTTATGATTCGAGGCAGTTGAAGATTCAGGAGAAGAATTATTCGGTTCATGATCTAGAGTTGGCAGCCATTGTTCATACCTTGAAGATTTGGAGGCATTACCTATATGATGTGATGTGTGAGGTGTACACTGATCACAAGAGTCTTCAGTACTTGTTCAAGCAAAATGAGTTGAACTTGAGGCAGAGGAGGTGCTAGGAGCTATTGAAGGATTATGATGTTACTATTTTGTATCACCCGGGGAGAGCCAATGTGGTGGACGATGCATTGAGTAGGAAGTCCGCCAGCATGGGTAGTCTTGCTTATGTTCCAGTCAGCCAGAGACCACTTGCTTTGGATATTTAGGCCTTGGCCAATCTATTTGTGAGGTTGGACATTTCTGAACCTAGTAGAGTGTTAGCTTGCACGGTCGCTCGTTCTTCATTATTGGAGCGTATCCGTGATCGGCAGTTTGATGATCCCCATTTGTGTGTCCTGAGAGACACGGTGCAGCGTGGAGGTGCCACGAAGGTGACCTTAGATGATGATGGTGTTTTGAGGTTGCAAGGGCGATTTTTTGTGCCCAATGTCGATGGGATTCGAGAGTTGATCTTAGCGAAGGCCCATAGTTCTTGATATTCTATTCACCCGGGCGCCGCGAAGATGTACCAGGACTTGCGGCAGCATTATTAGTGGCGTAGGAAGAAGAAAGATATTGTTGCATATGTGGCTCGATGTTTGCACTGTCAGCAGGTTAAGTATGAGCATCAGAGGCCTGGTGGTTTGTTTCAGAGGATTGAGCTTCCCGAGGGGAAGTGGGAGAGGATTACCATGGATTTCGTTACTGGACTTCCGATGACTCGGAAGAAATTTGATGCTATTTGGGTCATTGTTGATATGCTGACCAAGTCAGCACATTTTATTCCTCTTGCAGCCACTTATTCATCAGAGAGGTTAGCTGAGATCTATATCCGAGATATTGTTCGCCTTCATGGGGAATCGGTATCCATCATTTAGGACCGGGGTACGCAGTTTACCTCGCGCTTCTGGAGAGAAGTCTATCAGGAGTTGGGCACACGGGTTGAGTTGAGCACAACGTTCCATCCTTAGATGGACGGCCAGTCCGAGAGGACTATTCAGATATTGGAGGACATGCTCCGAGCCTGTGTCATTGATTTTGGAGGCTCGTGGGACCAGTATTTGCCTTTAGCAGAGTTTGCCTACAACAACAGCTACCAGTCCAGTATTCAGATGGCTCCATATGAGGCGTTCTAGGGTAGGCGATGTCGGTCTCCAGTCGGATGGTTTGAGCCGGGAGAGGCTCGGTTATTGGGTACAGATTTAGTTCAGGAGGCCTTGGATAAGGTCAAGATCATTCAGGACAAGCTTCATTTGGCTCAGTAGCTTTCATGGTTGGTGAGCGGGTCTTGCTCCAAGTGTCGCCTATGAGGGGCGTGGTGAGATTTGGGAAGAAGCGCAAGCATAGCCCTAGGTTCATTGGCCCATTTTAGATTCTCGATCGTGTGGGAGAGGTGGCTTACAGACTTGCCTTGCCGCCCAGCTTGTCAGCCGAGCATCCAGTGTTTCATGTGTCCATGCTTCGGAGGTATCACGGCGATCCAGCCCACATGTTAGATTTTAGCACTGTCCAGTTGGACAAGGATCTGTCTTACGAGGAGGAGGCGAGAGCTATTCTAGACCGGCAGGTTCGACAGTTGAGGTCGAAGAGTTTTCCTTCAGTGCGTGTCCAGAGGAGAGGTCAGCCTCCTGAGGCATCGACCTGGGCGTCCGAGTCTAATATGCGGAGCCGTTATCCTCATCTATTTCCCGACTCAGGTACTTCTTTCTTTTGTCCATTCGAGGACGAACCATTATTTTAGAGGTGGAGGATGTGACGATCCAAAGGGTCATCACCTGTTTCCTCATTCATTCTGGGCTTCCGAGGCCTTGAAAACCTCATTTTTACTTGCCTCAATTTGCGTGCGCAGTCTGAGCGCGTAGCCGGAAAGATTATATGTTATATTCTGTGAAAAATTTCAAAATATGGCTTTAAAATGATTAAAGTTGACTTCGGTCAATATTTTTGGTAAACGGACACGGACCCATGATTTGACAGTCCCGTAGGATCCGTAGAAAAATATGGGACTCGGGCATGTGCCCGGAGTCAAATTCCGAGGTCTAGAGCCCGAGAAAAGAATTTTTCTGTGAAATTATTTTCTAAAATTTAATATGAAAATTTGAAATGAAAATGAATTAGAAAGCTATGGTATCGGGCTAGTATTTTGGTTCCGACGCCCGGTACAAGTCTTAAATATGTGTTAAGCGCTTTCTGTAAAGTTTGGTTGAGAACGGACGTCACTTGACGTGTTTCGGACTTAAAATGGGAAGTTTGAGTTTTATGAAAGTTGAAAGAAAATCATGTGTTTTGGGGCTTGATCCTAGGTATATGATGTTATTTTGGAGATTTGATTGCACGAGTAAGTCCGTAGAATGTTTTTGAGGTTGTGTGCATGTTTGGTTGGAGACCCGAGGTCTCCGGTGAGTTTTGGATAGGCCACGAGTTGCATTTTAGAATTTTTGGAACTGCTGGTATTCCTGACCTGCTGGCTTCGCAAATGCGAAGCCAGCCTCGCAATTGCGAGACCCTTCCTGGGCAGCCCACTTCGCAAATGCGAAGCTATCCATCACAAATGCGATGCCCGCCCTTAGCCCCAGCATTCGCAAATGCGAAGGTTTGTCCGCAAATGCGATCAAAGGCCGTCGCAAATGCGATATATTCTATCGCAAATGCGAACTGCGCAGAATCTCTCAGAGTTCGCAAATGTGAAACTCGACCTCGCATTTCCCAAACCTACTGGGTTCGCAATTGCGAACCCAGGTTCGCATTTGCCATACCTACACCTACAACTTTTCATGCTTAGATGATTTTAGACCTCGCTTTTCATATTTCTCAAACCCAAACACCCATTGGCAATTTTTCAAGAACTCTTCCTTCTCCAATTCAATTGTAAGTTGATTTTCACTTCATTTCTTCAATCTTTAACATCATTTATCATGTTTTCATCTTAAAATCAAGGTTTTTCATGGGTGAAAATGGGGATTTTGGGTAGAACCTAGGTTTTCTTAAACTTGGGGATTTGGACCTCAATTTGAGGCCCGATGTCAAAACAAATCATAGATATGAACTCGTGGTGGAATGGGTAACCGGATTTTGGTTCGAACCTCGAGTTTTGACCACGTGGGCCCGGGGGCATTTTAAAAATTTTTGAGTAAAACTTTGGGAAATTCATTTTCATGCATTCAAATTGATCCGATTAGCATTTGTTGATACATTCAAGTAATTTGTGACTAGATTCGAGCGATTTGGTGGTGAATTCGAAGGGTAAAGCTATACTAGAGGCTTGAGTTGAGTTTGGAGCATTTGAGGTAAGTGTTTGATCTAACTTTGGCTTGAGGGAATAAGATTAGAGTATTATTTTCTAATTGCTAAATGTTGAGTATGGTGTATAGGAATGGTGTCGAGTATCTATACACCTGTGTCTAGCATGACCGTGAGTCCTTATTTGTGCTTATTTGGGATTCGGTAGTGACTCTTCCTTGTTAATTGATGGTTTCTATATGATATGAAAAGAATGAGAAGGAAATATGATTTGTAAACTCCTTGGAGCGTTGGCTCGATTTTTGACTTGATTATAAAGTAAGAAATGAATGTAATACAAAGAGATGTGATTATTCCCTTGCCGGGACGTTTTGTGTATATTGATTATCTCCCTTGCCGGGATGTTTGAACTTATTGTTGTTTCTCCCTTGCCGCGATTTAGCTGTTTTGTTTTGTTCTCCCTTGCCGGAATATTTAATGATGTTTGTCTATCCTCTCGCCCCGTTTGACTGTGATTGTTGATTGGGTGAGGAAGAGTGATTATTAATGCACGAAGGAACATTCCGTGCCATGTTTTGATTATTAATGCACGAAGGAACATTCTGTGCCATGTTTTGATTATTAATGCACGAAGGGACATTCCGCGCCATGTTTTGATTATTAATGCACGAAGGAACATTCCGTGCCATGTTTGATTATTAATGCACGAAGGGACATTCCGTGCCATGTTTTGATTATTACTCTCGTTGACTTTGTAGTTGTACCGTTACATTCCTTATTTATTGACCTTGTATTCTAAACAGTTACAACCCCTACAACATGCTCCCCTCCCTCTTGACTTGTTAAATTTCTGTATCCTCTTCTATGGTGTATATATATATTTGAACTGCACAGGTCTTTTGGTAGTCCGATCTAGCCTCGTCACTACTTCGCCGGGGTTAGGCCAGGCACTTACCAGCACATGGGGTCGGTTGTGCTGATGCTACACTCTGTGCATCTTTTTGCACAGATCCAGGTGTTGGAGCAGCAATGGAGTAGCAGTAGCATTTTGGGAGCGAGCTTCCAGTCCAAGGACATTCGAGGTAGCCTTGCTGACGTCCGCAGGCCCGAAGTCCTTTCCATTTTATTCAGTTTGTTATCATTGTACCGTAGCAGACAGTTCTATGCTTCATTCGGACCTTGTATTTAGTATTTTCTAGACGTCCGTGAGTATTGTGATGCCAGTTTTTGGTAGAGGATTGTTAAACTTCTGCATTTCTTTTAATAAATTTTATTTGAGACTTCCTCTTTATTCGTTAAATGCTTCATTGTAGTTAATATTGTCGATGTTCGCTAAAAGAGGTATTTGACAATTGGCTTGCCTAGCTCTTATTAGTAGGCGCCATAACGACTCCCGAGGGTGGGAAATCCGGGTCGTGAAATTGATCCCTAACAAAAACTTCTAAAGCAATGCATTTATAGGGACATCAGCCGAATGTCCTGTTTCTTCCTCCTCCGCTCTTTTCATATTCTCTTAATCTGACTTTCTAATGTTCTCTCTTTGCTTTTCTATCATCTTAACTTCAAAGAGTTATTTTATCTGATTCTTCAATTTGGACTTCACATAGAAACCCCAAGAGTTGAGATAAAAAAGCCTTTGCAATTATGCCACAGAGGGACTTGCTCATTGTTGTGAATGCAAAAAGGGACAGTGATCTTATGATGTATGTTCACAAGTCTAAAAGTGAGTAGGAGTTTTAAATCTGATTTTTCCAAAGTAGAGTAAGTAAGTACGAGCATGAGTGACTAGGAGATGATAAGAGGTCTACTGTTGCTCACTTCTGAATTATTGAGAAAAATAAAGGGCAACGAATAGAACTTGAGATTTGTATTATGTAGCATTTTGTTTCTGTCAGAATATAGTGTTCTCATTTCAATTTTACTTATTGTGCATTACCTACTCCTTTCAGATGGAATATGAAAGATGAATGATGAACTTGGTATCTACAGTCCATTTGATTATAATACTCAAGTTTGTGCACAACCGCAAGTGCTATTTGTATATCATGTCCCTTTACAATTTTGAATCCTCTTAGACTTAAAAATATCCAAGTAAGGAGACTTCTCCACCTTAAAGCACCAAGTAGAGTAGCAGCGTAGTAAATATGATTTGATCATACCTGCAAATATAGAGTCAGTTATGACAAAATTATGTCATATGCTCTAATTTGCATTATATTTCTTCCTTTATAAACCATTTTGGTGGTACAATTAAGAATTTAGATTTTTGAATGCGAGACGAGAGGTAGCGCACATTGCGCTTCGTCATCCAAAGCACTCGGTTTTTTGGTGAAGAATGCTTATAACTATGCCAAATAAAAAGGAAGAGGAGAGGGAAAGAGAGAGAGAGATGACCCACAAAAGAGAAACTAAGAGTAGGCAAAAAATGAGAGGAGCAAACCTGAATTTAAGGGCTTTTTTATCTCAACTCTTAGGGCTTCTATGTGAAGTCTGAATTGAAGAATCAGATAAAACAACTCCTTAAAGTTGAGATGATAGAAAAGAGAAGAGAGAACATTGGAAAGTCAGATTGAGAGAATATGAAAAGAGCGGAGGAGGAAGAAACTGGACATTCGGCTGATGTCCCTATAGATGCGGGATCTTGTCTAACCTCGTCGAAGTAGTGACGAGGCTTTTTATTTAAAAGATACTCATTGATAAAACCTGCACCGAGAACCAGCAATAGAACTATACTACGATACAACAGAACGAATACATGAAACGAATAATCGAGTGCAAACAGAGATCACAATTTAGCTACTTCCAATACCTCGACCAGTATTTACCTTAGAATGAAAACCAATAAACCTCGACAGTCACTCCATAACTTTCGTAGCATGAGGAATGTACTTAGATATAAAGTCAATTACACGGCAACACCCTTTGTGCTTTTATCTCATCCTCACATAATATACATAAAGCAGTACCAATCGGATAATAGAAATACCGATAATAGTAATGACAAAGTAGGAAATACGCAAGTAGCAATAATGAACAAGGATATACATGCATGCGGGCAACAGAAATAGACTAGGCAGAAATATAAGTAATGACAACAGTTAATTCAGCACTCTTTAATCTATTTTGGTTTAATTATTGTTATTTACTAATTTTTTCAAGGGTTAGCATATTAATTCTTTAATCGTTGGCTTTCCTAGCATCCGAAAAGTTAGGCGCTATTACGATTCCGACGGTGAAAAATCCAGGTCGTGAAAAAATTAGATACCTGCTTTAACAATCCACTTGGCTAGTCTTCTTGAACCAAGTGATGTATACTTTAGAAATGTAAGGGGGGGGGGTCATTATCGCATTATGTCAGAATTTACATTGCGGGTTTTGTACTTTTACGATTTTACCTGCCAAAAACATATAATGGGTAAATTGACCAGAATTAACTGGTTAAGCAGCTAGTCTTGTTTGGATTTACAACAATGCTAGTTGGGAAGCTTCAGTATAAGCACAATTCACAGACCTTAGAATAGTGCCATGTAGCTCTTTTACAGTTATTTTGTTTTGGTGCAGTATGTCTACCTATCCTGGTAGATGATATTCTTACAATAGAAAAAATGTGTTGTCAGAAGTTCTTTTTTGATTTGTGCAGCTTCATTGCTTCTTGGTATGAATGACAGCAGACCAACTAAGAGCAGTAGAGAACGATCAGATAGTCTTTTTACATTTCCTTGTCAACGTCGTTCAATAATACCAAGACCATATCTAAGTATTGATTCAAATTCTAAATAGGAGCATATTCCATGGTGGCAGGACAGTGATTACTTTTGCTCAGCAAATTATGTGGATGTGACAAGATGAGCTCTTGCTAGTGCGCACACATCGATCAATAGGAAACTGCTCTCTTACATCACTGGTGGCACCTAGGAGTTCTCTTATTTGTAGGTACTCCGCTCTGCAAATTCGTATTAAAATGTATTCATGTTTGTTCATTTCAGATTCATAATTCCCTAGCGCCGTCACCTCTCTCTCTTTTATGTTGCGAGCAGGACCGGAACACATTCTTTTTTCTTCCATTTCCTGAATGATTCCCCGGAGGGTGATGGCTAGTGAATAGTACATTTGGACAGCTTATCTCATTACAAAAAGTTCTAGCAACATCCACTGGTAAATCAACTTTGGATATAGAGTGGGAGGCATTTTAGTGATTCAAAATCTCCTCTTTGCCTTGTGGGAGGCCAATAACCTGTAAATATGTTTAACTAATTTGTAGAAAGTATAATGTATGTGAATGTGTTAATCGTTCTAGCTCAATGGACGGCGGAATGTGCCAGATTGTGCATGAGTGCACGAAGTGAAAATGAGGTTAAATATCGTGATATTTTTGGTGCGAGGAAAGGTAGGAGGAATTGATGACATTGGGGTTTTTTTTTCTCCCAGTCCAATGTATTTGGAATGAGAAAGGAATGCAGAACTCGTGATAAAGTTGTATGATTATGTGATATGAAGGTGGAGGAAACTATGCCCAACCCTTATGTGAAAATGAGTACATGCCCCCTTGTTTGTAAAGCGTATTGATAAGCCGACTCAGTTGATATTCTCTCCTTTAAAACTGGCTTTTGAAGGACAGGTGTCTTATGAGCGCAAGTGTTCATAATATCTGTTATACGATTTCTATCACAAAAGATATGTAAAACACTCACTAGTAATCATTCGTGTTGTTTAATACCTTCACATGTGATCAGGTCAATAAAATAGAAGTTGAGGGTATTTGCGTCCATTTACCTATTAACCAATATATTATGCTTATGTGTCTTTCAATTTTGCAGCCACCGCATATCCTCCTCATCTACCATCTTAGTGTTCTTTCTCAATCGGTGTTCCCCTCAATGTTCTCTTTCTCTTCTCTTCTTCATCCCTCTTTGAACTGTTACAAATTATTTTTCATTCATAGGATTAAGTATAATCAAGTGGTAGACTTGACCACTTGACACAAAAACCCTACGAGTTGAGGTTTAGGTAAGCAGTTGCTCTTTTGTCAATTAGTGGTGGTGACAGATTTATTCAGCTTTCAAAGGCGTTTCCACAAGAAGTGGGATGGACTATTAACTGTGTATGAAGCTGACAAAGCTTATGGAGCTAATATATCTACCGTTTCTGTTGCACCAGTTGTGGATGGATTGCAGATCTGTAATACCAGTATTATGTGCATTCCTGGCCCTGAGAGAGAAAAATTCTTGCCTGCAGTTGATGATGAAGGGGTGCTAAGATTAAACATACTATTGCTAGAGGCTAAGCAATTCAGTGTTGAAATATGTCTACCCACATTGCCTTTGGTGCTGCTTGAAGCAGAAGAAATTGTGACGACCCAAAGGGTCATCACCTATTTTTCTCATTCATTCCGTTCTTTCGAGGCCTTGAAAACCTTATTTTAGTCTCCTTGATTTGCGTGCACAGTCCGGGTGCATAGCCAGAAAGCTTAAATATGAATTCTATGTGAAAAATGATGAATTTTGATATTAATATAATTAAAGTTGACTTTGGTCAACATTTTGGGTAAACGGACCCAGACCCGTAACTGGATGGTCCCGATGGGTCTGTAGGAAAATATAGGACTTGGGCATATGCCCGGAATCGAAATCCGAGGTCCCGAGCCCGAGAAATAAATTTTTAAAAGAAATTGTTTTTTCGAAATTAATAAGGAAATTGAAAATGAAATTTGATTAGAAGACTGTGGTATCGGGCTCGTATTTTGGTTCCGACGCTCGGTACAAGTCTTATATATGGTTTAAGCGCTTTCTGTAAAATTTGGCTGAAATCGGACGTCATTTGACGTGTTTCGGACCTAAATATCTAGAAGTTTGAAGAAAAAGTGATGATTTTGAGGTTTGATTCCTCGTTTATGATATTATTTTGGCGGTTTGATCGCACGATTAAGTTCGTAGGATGCTGTTGAGTTAGTTTGTGTGTTTGGTTAGGAGCCCCGAGGGCTCGGGAGTGTTTCAGAGGTGTTTCGGGATGTTTTGAACTTAGGAAAGTATCAGATTTTCTGCAATTTTTGCACAGGCTTTTTCTTCTTCGCGATCGTGTCCTTCTGCTCATGTTCGCACTGCCTGTGGTGTCCCCTTCTTCGCGTTCGCATTCAGTTTCATGCGTTCACGTAGTGCCAGCACCCCTTCAATGCGTTCACGTATTCATTCACGCGTTCGCATAAGCCAAAATATGGGACACCAGTAATTAACTCTACGCGTTCACAGACCCCTATCGCGCGATGCTTCCAAATCCCCTGCTTCGCGAACGCGACCCCTGTGTCGCGAACGCATAGGGCATTTTTGCCCAGTTAATTTAAAAGCCTAAAAACAGAACAGTGACGGGTTTTATTAAAAAATTCATACGAGCTCTTCTTCTCCACAACCCCTAGGCGACTTGTAGAGCAATTCTTCACCAAATCTTCTTCGGTAAGTATTATCTAACTCGTTTTCTTCATTTTCTATCATCATTCATTGAAATCCTAGGCCTAAAACATGTAATCTATGGTTGAAATTGGAAGAATTAGGTAGAGTTAGGGCTTTTCAATTTCCTTCGATTTAGACCTCATTTTGGGGTCGAATTTGAAAACAAATTGTATATCCGGGCTTGTGGGGGAATGGGTGGTATGAATTTGGTCCGAACCTCGTGTTTCGACCAAGCGGGCCCGGGGTCGATTTTGGAATTTTTGGAAAAAAGGTTGGGAATCTATATTTAGGCATTGAGTTTGATTTGTTTAGCTATTATTGATATTATAAAGTCGTTATTTCATAGATTTAATTGAGTTATAGCCGAATTCGAGAGGGATGGCGGTCGTTGTGGATTGATTTAGCTGTGAAAGTTGAGGTAAGTGTTTGATCTAACTTTGGCTTGAGGGAATAAGATTAGAATATTGTTTGCTAATTGTTAATTGTTGAGTACGGTGTATAGGCATGGTAACGAGTATATATACACTAGTGTCTAGCATGAGCGTGAGTCCGTATTTGTGCTTATACTAATTTTGTTATGACTCTTCCTTATGTAATTGATGATTTCTATATAATGTGAAGAGTATAAGAAAGAATTATAATTTGTGAACCCTTTGGAGCGTTGGCTCGAATGATAAAGTAATTATTGAGTAAGAAATGAAAGAAAGAGAAAGAAATGTGATTATTCCCTTGTGGGGCTGTATTCGTATATTGATTATCTCCCTTGCCGGTATGTGAGAGTTAGTGTGTTGTTCCCTTGGTGGGATTTAACTGTTTACCTGTGTTTCCCTTGCCGGGACTTCTATAACTGTTTGTCTATCCCCTCGCCCCATTGGTTGTGATTGTTGCTTGGGTGAGGAAGAGTGATAAAGCACGAAGGTTGATGCCGTGCACGATTTGTGTTGAGGATATGTTAATGTACGAAGGAACATTCCGTGCCATGTATTGATTATTAATGCACGAAGGAACATTCCGTGCCATGTTTTGATTATTAATGCACGAAGGATCATTCCGTGCCATGTTTTGATTATTAATGCACGAAGGAACATTCCGTGCCATGTTTTGATTACGAATGCACGAAGGGTCATTCCGTGCCATGATATGAGTGTTTATGTGAGGAAAAGCACGAATGTTGATATCGTGCACTTTATATGATTGTTTTGGGTAGAATGAGAGTAAAAGCACGAAGGATGGTGCCGTGCAATTGTTGTTTTCCTACTCTCGTTGACATTGTAGTTGTACCGTTCCATCCCTTATTTATTGATTTTGTATTCTAAACTGTTACAGCCCCTACAGCATGCTCCCCTCCCTCTTGACTTGTTAAATTTCTGCATTCTCTTCTATTGCATATATATATATATATATATATATATATATATATAT